>SKCR01001025.1:0-28444 GCA_019454045.1 Zanthoxylum bungeanum | reverse complement strand
AGGAGAGAGAGAGTTGGTTTTTGTTGTGTGCAAAATGTGTATCTAATACACACTTTAATTAATCAAAATGATTTAACCATTTCTTTTTCCAAAAATTCAAATGGCATTAAAGTTTTGCCAACAACCAACATCAACCCATCAATCATGAATAATGATTGGTTGTCAATCACTCAAAATGAAAGACATCCATCACTTGATTGACGAATGATGTGACGCTTGATGCGACTAGCAATTTGACAATTTGATTTGACTTGCGTGCCGCACTCGAATTCGAAATGCGAATGCGCTCGCAAATAATCCCGGGCTCGAGTTCGCTAATTCCAAATTAGCGAATTTTCCGTTGCGACGTAATTAAATGATTATGCCTAGCGAAATCACTATTCACGTCGCTATTGAATTAATTCTAAATTAACTCGTTCGCCCGAATTAAAATCTATTTTTAATTCCGCGTTGAAATCCAATTTCGTATAATATATCAAATATATTATTTTATCGATTAATTCCAAAATAATCGTTATCTCTCTTTAATTCATATTTTATCCCAGATAAAATATCTCCGCAATTAATCCCAGATTAATTTTCTCTCTCATCTAATTAATCCTAGATTAATTAAAGTGTGAATCATACGTCATCGGTGAATCTTCGGGAAGCGACCCATGAGATCCCCGGATATGTTGGCAGTAAATTCGGTCGTCGAACTATCCGAACACGTAAGTACCTAGTACTACATTTGTACCGATTTATAAGACAAGGTTGGCTTCTAGCAAAGCGCCATGCCTACCCAATTGTCCAGAAATATCCTTACAGGAATAAGGATCTATATCAGGCGTAGTATACGTAGTATTGCGTATTTCGATCTAGCATCGGATGATCACATGCAAGGCCTGGGGCTGGTACAGTGTCTGCCCGTTCGAAGCTTATATCGGATTACGAGCAACTAGTCTCTTTATTATCGGATAATCATGACCAAATCATATATCCCGACGGTTGCAACCTTTTTAAAGAACCAGTTCTGTATCCCTATGCGATCATCATCTCCATATGACTGGAGTGATACTTCCGTCTTGACATCACACCCAACACACTACGATTCTCAATATACCCAGAAGAGGCATACACAGAACCCAGTTAAAGCCGTGGACGACCAAAACCAAAGTATATTGATTGTCGCAAGTATTTGCGGTGCAAGACTCAGGTTAAGACCAAATACACCTACCCTGATTTTGGACTTCCATAGACACATAGTCATACTACCAATGGAATTCTGAGGGGGTCTATCCAGAGCGAAGCTTTTTCCCGTACCATCGGTAAAACACAACCTCCTATTACACTTGCATGAGTATCATATACCCAAATATATGAGAACTATGCTGTTATGCCCTCACAACACGCACAAGTGTAATATAGTCTTTTACGCATTAACGATGTCCAATCTCGATAATACTCTGACTAGGGATATTTAATGATTTATCCTTCGTGGATTGATATTATCTCATATCATTCTCAATCCAGAACAAATCATAAGGACCTCATATCATTTATACATCTTGGTGATCTAATCACAAATGATAAGAGTGCAATCTCATTTGTCACATAGTTAATTTGTACAACAACACCATGATCTGTACAAATAGTGACGCTATGGGTCATTATTGTCCAACATTACATCGATCGGTTGAGCGACGCGGTGAAGACAAAAATTATTTTCTGCCCTACAACAACTCACGGCAGTGGCTGATTATGCAGTCCCCATTTTTGGTCATGAAGGTCATTCGTCATGCTCCAAGCTTTGTCAAATGATCCCAAGCTCATGGGTGGACTTCCCTATCACCTTCGCATGTCTCTCGGAGTACTAGCTCTTGATGTTTTTGCCACAAAAACATCACACTTTGCTTCCCTTAGATCTCGGTTTTTCCTAGCAAAAACAGAACAAAAACAGCCCCTCCATGGGCATGAAGAAGAGAGAATTGAGGAAGGGAGAGTTGTGGTTGGGTGGAGGTAAAGTGTATCTAATACACTTTTAATTAATTTTCTAAAATCAATTAAATGATTTACCAATTTTCTTTCCAAAAGTTAAATGGCAATTTATTGCTTCCAACAACCCACATCAACTCTTCACATCACTCAATCAATCAATGTGACAAGTTGTCACATCACTCAAAGTGACTAATGATTTGACTCTTGATGTGACTAGCGATTTGACGCTTGATTTGACTTGTGTGCTGCACTCGAATTCGAAATGAAAATACACTCGCAAACAATCCCGGGCTCGGGTTCGCTAATTCCAAATTAACGAATTTTTCGTTGCGACGTAATTAAATGATTATGCCTAGTGAAATCACTATTCACATCGCTTACGAATTAATTCCAAATTAACTCGTTCGCCCGAATTAAAATCTAATTTTAATTCCGCGTCGAAATCCAATTTCACATAATATATCGAATATATAATTTTATCGATTAATTCCAAATTAATCATTATCTCTCTTTAAATGATATTTTATCCCAGATAAAAATATCTCTGCAATTAATCCCAAATTAATTTTCTCCATCTTCTAATTAATCCCAGATTAATTAAAGTGCGAGTCATACGTCATCGGTGAATCTTCGGGAAGCGACCCATGAGATCCCCGGATATGTTGGCAGTAAATACGGTCGTCGGACTATCCGAACACGTAAGTACCTAGTACTACGTTTGTACCGAATTACAAGACAAGGTTGGCTTCTAACAAAGCGCCATGCCTACCTAATTCTACAGAAATATGCTTACAGGAATAAACGATCTATATCAGACGTAGTATACGTAGTATTCCGTATTTCGATCCAGTATCAGATGATCACATGCAAGGCCTGGGGCTGGTACAATGTCTGCCCCGTACGAAGCATATATCGAATTACTAGCAACTAGTCTCTTTATTATTCGATAATCATGACCAAGTCATATTATCCCGATGGTTGCAACCCTTTAGAGAACCAGTTATGAATCCCTGCGCGATCATCATCTCCATATGACTGGAGTGATACTTCCGTCTTGACATCACACCCAAGACACTACGATTCTCAATATACCCAGTAGAGACGTACACAGAACCGGTTAAAGCCCTGGACGACCAAAACCAAAGTATATTGATTGTCGCAAGTATTAGCAGTGCAAGTCTCAGGTTAAGACCAAATACACCTACCCTGATTTTTGACTTCCATAGACAAATAGTCATACTACCAATGGAATTCCGAGGGGGTCTATCCAGAGCGAAGCTTTTTCCCGTACCATCGGTAAAACACAACCTCCTATTACACTTGCATGAGTATCATATACCCAATATATGAGAACTATGCTGTTATGCCCTCACAACGCGCACAAGTGTAATACTAGTCTTTTACGCATTATCGATGTCCAATCTCGATAATACTCTGACTAGGGATATTTAATTATTTATCCTTCGTGGATTGATACTGTCTCATATCATTCTCAATCCAGGAACAAATCATAAGGACCTCCTATCATTTATACATCTTGGTGATCTAATCACAAATGATAAGAGAGCAATCTCCTTTGTAACATAGTTAATTTGTACAACAACACCATGATCTGTACAAATAGTGACGCTATGGGTCATAATTGTCCAACACAGCATGTCCAGCCTTTATCTCTCGATTCTTTGTAATTCTCTTCTCACCAATTCCCCTCAATATAATGAGGTTTCTTTAGTGTATTGTGTAATTGGGTAGAAGTTATAATAGTGCTAGCCAGGGAGAGGAAATGAAGTCATTTGTTCTAGGAATAATTTGTGAGATATCCATCCGTATATCATTATTAATTTATTTATCGCGCCTTATTATGCTTTTAGAATGCATGCTTAAGGGTCTATGATGAGACCTAATCAAAGATAATTAATTGGTTTCCAATTACGCGAAAAACCCTAAAAAAATATTAAGTGTTTTCCTTCCATTGAGTGATTCATTCTCAAGATCCAAGATTGGCATTGGTTTGTTGGCCAAAGTCAAGACCTTTGTCCATCGCGGATGTGTTTAAATCATGAAGGCTTTGTTCCATATCGCATGTCTTGGCCAAGTTGTGATGTTGGCCAAAGTCAAGACCACTTCTTGTTCATCGACATCGATTACGAAACTTTCCAAAGTCAATGGGTCCCGCTTAACTGGAATAATTAATCTTGTTAAGCGAAAGCCAAGGCTTAGTTGATTCAGAGGAAAAGGTTAGGAAAATATATTGGATATATTGGCATATATATTGTATATATGTTTCGGACTTGGAGGTCTACCTACCAGATCTAGGAATTGGATGAGATCTAATTGATCTTATAGATCTACCTAGTTAAATATCACACAGCTCGTTGGCCAAAGTCAAGGTTGTGTGTTATTTAACGGGATCCTAGCCCACTAGGAAACTAGGTTTCCCGAGTACTCAACATAGGGTTATAGGTTCACCGAAAAAAAGTGGGAGGCTAGTATTAAATTTGCAATTTCGTTCAAATACTTGCCAAATACGCGCTTTCAAATTATTTCGTCAATTATATATTTATTAGTTGGACTAATATTTTATTATTTTTCTTGTAACAGTTGGACTGTACCCAAATATCGTTAATTGAATAGTTAGACTATTGCAATTAAGATGACTGGAAAGATCGGGGTTAGAGACATTATCATGGGCGAAAATGTCTTTAGTGGCGCGAACTTTCCTGACTGGGATAAGAACCTCAGGATTGTCCTGGGGGCTGAGAGGATGCTCTATACGATAGAGAGACCTCTCGGGCATCCTCTCAGGCCTAAGCCCGAAAATGAGCAGCCGCTTGAGCTTGAGCTTTGGAAGGCTCATAGCGATGACAACTCAACTGCTCAATCTGAAATGGTCGCTGCGATGACCCCTCAATTTCGTCGCCAAAACATGGGATTGGATCCCTATACGATGATGGCAAAATTGAAGGACCTTCATCGATCTAACCTTAGATCGCAAAGGTATGAATTGCAGAAGAAGCTTTTTTGCTCTCGAATGTCAGAGGGTACATCTATCAAGCACTATGTGTCGCAGATGATTGCTGACATTGAACAGCTGGGTCAGCCAGGCATAACCTTTGAGGTTGAGACTTCTATAGATTTGATCTTGCAGTCTCTTCCTGACAACTGGAGCGGGTTCATCATGAACTATAATATGATGAACCAAGACCATACTCTTGGAGAGTTGATGACAATGCTACGTGAAGCAGAAAAAGAACTATTGAAGGGCAAAAAACAGGAGGCGCACTTCGCTTCAACATCTCAGTCTCCCAAGGCTTGGCCGAAAGCTACTGGAGGTGTAAAAAAGAATAAGAAGAATAATGGCAAGGCCAAATCGTCAAAGTCTTCTGGGAAGGCAAATGAAAAATCCCAAGATGTATGCCTGCAGTGTGGCAAACGGGGTCACTAGAAGCGTAACTGCCGTGAGTAAAAGGCACACATGAAGGAAATCAAAGCGGGCAAGGCACCGGCTTCAGGTATGTTTGTTATAGAAATAAACATGTCTACTTCTAGTTTTAAAAATTGGATTTTTGATTCTGGTTGTGGTACTCATATATGTACTGATGTGAATGATCTGCGTATTAGAAAGAGACTGGCCTCATGAGAGATAGACCTCCGCGTTGGAAATGAGACTCGAGTTGCCGTTTTGGCCGTTGGGACTTATATTTTGGAACTGCCCTCGGGGCATGTACTAAACCTTTCAGGCTGTTATTATGTACATAGTTTGACTAAGAATATTATATCTGTATCTTTATTAGCCCAATGTGGGTATACTTTTATTTTTAGAAACACTGGGTGTTTTATGTATAAAAATGATATGGAGATATGCAGTGCTGATGTGAATAATGGTCTTTATATTTTGAATATAAATCAATCTCAAACACATAATGTAACAAAAAAAAGGCTTAAACTAAGTAACAAAGATGAAACTTATATGTGGCATTGTTGTCTGGGACACATTAACAAGACTCGCATATCCACACTTTCGAAGAGTGCGTACTTGGACGGATTTGATCCAAATTCATATGACGTCTGCGAATCTTGTTTGTTAGTCAAAATGCCTAAAACTCCTTTTAGCGGTAATGGTGCACGTGCTACCGAACTGTTAGCCCTCATTTATAGTGACGTATATGGTCCCATGTCTAGCCAGGCTAGAGGTGGAAATGAATACTTCGTAACCTTTACGGATGATGCATCACATTATGGTTATGTGTATCTTATGAGACACAAGTCAGAAACCTTTGAGAAATTCAAACAGTTTCGACACGAAGTAGAAAAACAGACCAGAAAAAGTATTAAACCATTACGGTCGGACCGTGGTGGAGAATACTTAAGCAATGAGTTTCTTGATTACTTGAAAGAGTATGGTATTCTTTCATAGTGGACTCCTCCCGGAACACTGCAATTAAACGGTGTGTCCGAACGGAGAAACCGAACTTTATTAGACATGGTAAGGTCAATAATGAGACACACTGAGCTACATATTTCCTTATGAGGATATGCATTGAATAGTGCAATACTTATTTTGAATAAGATTCCATCAAAGTCTGTTCAACAGACTCCGTATGAGATATGGACAGGAAAGAAATCGGGCTTCTAATTCCTGAAGATTTGGGGTTGCTGGGCATACGTTAAGCATTTGGATGGTACCAAACTTGAACCCAAATGGATAAATGTCTATTTGCAAGTTATCCTAGGGAAACCAAAGGATATTACTTCTACAACCCACAAGAGAACAAAGTATTTATTGCTCTACATGCAGTTTTCCTTGAAAATGAATTCCTAAATGCTGTGGTAAGTGGGAGGAAAGTAGAACTCAATGAAAATCGGAGTGATACTATTCCTGGCATAGAATCCTTAACGGAACATGAACAATTCATTATGGATGTGACTGTACCACAATCTTTGAATACATAAGAACCGCGTAGATCGGAGAGAGTCAGAAAACAACCTAAGAGGTATGGGTTTCTGATCTCACCTCATGTGGATATTAAACTTATTGAGGAAGACGAACCGGCTACGTATGAGGAAGCGATACAAGGTATCGACTCCTGTTTATGGAAAGATGCCATGAAGTCCGAAATGGATTCAATGTACACCAACCAAGTTTGGACACTGGTTGATGCACCAGAAGGCGTAAAGCCTATTGGTTGCAAATGGGTCTTCAAGAAGAAGACCGACACGGATGGCAATATACAAATGTACAAAGCTAGGCTTGTGGCGAAAGGGTATCGTCAACGACATGGTGTCGATTACGACGAAACTTTTTCACTTATTGCCATGATTAAATCCATTCAGATAATGCTTGCTATTGATGCATATTTCGATTACAAAATATGGCAGATGGACGTCAAAACACTTTCCTTAACGAAAACCTTTTGGAGGATGTTTATATGCAACAGCCTGACGGTTTTGTCGTACCTAAATATGTAGACAAAGTTTGTAAGTTAAATCGATATATTTATGGATTGAAGCAAGCATCACGTTCTTGGAACCAACGTTTTGATGAGATCATAAAAGAATATGATTTCGTTCAAAACGAGGATGATCCTTGTGTATATAAGAAGGTTAGTGGGAGCGCACTGACATTCATTGTCATTTACGTTGATGATGTATTACTTATTGGCAATGACATTCCCATGCTATAATTGGTGAAAGCTTGGCTTTCATTAAAATTCTACATGAAGGATCTAAGCGAAGCAGCCTTTATTTTAGGAATAAAGATCTACAGAGATAGATCTAGAAAGCTGCTTGGACTCTCCCAGAGCACGTACATTGACAAAGTGTTGAAGAGATTCAACATGGAACAGTCTAATAAGGGACTGTTGCCAGTGTCACATGGTGTCACTCTATCTAAGGATATGTTTCCTAAAACTCAAGATGAGAGAGACAACATGAGTCGGATCTCGTTCGCTTCGACAGTCGGATCGATCATGTATGTCATGATATGTACGCGACCTGATGTCTCATATGCTTTGAGCATGTGTAGTTGCTATCAGGCCGATCCAGGTGATGGTCACTGGATGGCGGTTAAGAATATCCTTAAGTATCTTAGACGAACTAAGGATGATTTCTTAATCTATGGAGATTGAGAACTTGAGGTAACTGGGTTTACCAATGCAATTTTCCAAACCGATAAAGACGACTGTAAGTCATGATCTGGGTATATATTTTGTTTGAACAACAGAGCAGTAAGCTGGAAATCTTCCAAGCAAGAGATAGTTGCTGATTCAACAACAGAAGCGGAGTATATTGCTGTAGCTGAAGCAGCAAAAGAGGCAGTTTGGATCCGTAAATTCCTAATTGGATTAGAAGTAGTTCCGTTAGCATCTGAGCCAGTTCCATTGTATTGTGACAATAACGGGGCTATAGCGCAAGCTAAGGAACCGCGGTCTCATCAACGATCCAAGCATGTTCTTCGACATTTCCATCTGATTCATGAGATCATACATCATAGCGATGTGAAGATCGAGAAGGTCGCATCAGAGGACAACATTGCAGATCCGCCGACGAAAGTTATTCCTCAGCAAAATTTTGAGCGACATGTACATAGTTCAAGTGTTAGATGCTTGAGTGAATGGCTATAGGCCAAGTGGGAGATTGTTGGACAATTATGACCCATAGCATCACTATTTGTAAAAGACATTGTGGTTTTTGTACAAATTAACTATGTGACAATGAAAATTGCTATTTTATCATTTTGTAATTTGATTACTTGAATATATAAATGATAAAAGTCCTTACGATTAGTTCCGGATTAATAAGATATGAGACAATATCAATCCACAAAGGTTTAATTATTAAATATCCCTAGTCGTAGTATTATCGAGACTGGACATCGATAATGCGGAATAGACTAGTATTGCACTTGTGCGCGTTGTGGGAGCATAACGACATAGTTCTCATATATTTAAGTATTGGATACTTATGCAAGTGTGATAGGAGGTTGTGTTTGCCGATGGTACGGAAACAGCTTCGCTCTGGATAGACCCCTCGAAATCCCATTGGTAGTATGACTATGTGTCTATGGGAATCCGATTCAGGGTAGGTGTATTTGGTCTTATCTGAGACGTGCATCGCTAATACTTGCGACAATCAATACGCTTTGGTTTTGGTCGTCCGAGACTTTAACAGGTTATGTGTACGCCTCTTCTGGGTTTATTGAGAATCGTAGTGTATTGGGTCTGATGTCAAGACGGAAGTATCACTTCAGTCATATGGAGATGATGATCACGCAGGGATACAAAATTGTTCTCTATTATGTTGTAACTATCGGGATAATATGACAAGGTCATGATTATCCGATTATAGAGACTAGTTGCTTGTGATCCGATATATGTTTCGTACGGGGCTGACACTATTCCAGCCTCAGGCCTTGCATGTGACATCTGATACTGGATCGCAATACGCAATACTACGTATACTATGCCTAACAAAGATTATATATTCCTTAAAGAATATTTCTGGAGAATTGGGTAGGCATGGTGTACGCAATACTACGTATACTATGCCTGACAAAGATTATATATTCCTTAAAGAATATTTCTGGAGAATTGGGTAGGCATGGTGCTTTGCTAGAAGCCAACCATGTCTCGTAATTGGTAAGAACGTGGTACCGGGTACGCACATGTTCGGATAATCCGATGACCGGATTTATTGCCAACATATCCAGAGATCTCATGGGTCGCTTCCCGAAGATTCACCGATGACGTATGACTCGAACATAATTAATCTAGAATAATTAGAAGAGAGAGAAAATTAATCTAGGATTAATTACGGTAAGATTTTATCTGGGATAAGTTCAATTAATAGAGAGAGAACGATTAATTCGGAATTAATCGATAAAATAATATTTTCGATATATTAAATGAAATTAGATTTCATAACGGAATTAAAATTGGATTTTAATTCGGGCGAACGAATTAGTTTAGAATTAATTCGCAAGCGACTTTAATAGTAATTTTGCTAGGCATAATTATTTAATTAAATTTGATTTAATTAAGTCGCAACGGAAAATTCGTTAATTCGAAATTAACGAACCCAAGCCCGTGATGTTTTTACGGGCCCACTCTGATTTTGAATCAAGTGGGGCCCACATAAAGTCACATCATTAGTCACTTTTGTGATGGAAGTCACATCAACTTTTGTTATGTGAGTCAAGTCACTTTTAGGTGATGGAGGTGGTTCAGAGCATTAAATGAATTTTTGCTCTTAACACACTTGGTTGGTTTTTCGAAAATCATAACATACACAAAATTTGAAAAACAAAACACTATCCCTCTCCAACTCTCTCATTGCCGAGAATAGCAAGGCACCATAGGAAGAATTTTGTTGCAATTTTCTTCCAAAGCTAGCACTTAAAGAATCATACAAATGTGTTGGGGAAACCTTTCCCATTGAGTTTGGAATTCACCCTTCAAGCTTGGAGCTTCACATACAAATCAAAGAGAAGCTTGGAGCACTTCCAAAGGAGCAAAAAATTTGTTATCAACAAATCCAAGAAACCGATCAAAGTGAGTATAATTTCTGCAACTTAACTTTGAGTATTCACATATTTCATGCTTATATGTTCTTGGGATTGATCAAAGAGACCCAACAAAGGCTACATCTGGCATCATGTTTTCCTATGGTATATAGGATGAAACCTAGACAGAAATTCTGTAGTCGAATCCGAATGGACGGTAGTGCAGTCTGTACTTAGGATACAACTCAACATACCAATGAAAGAATAGATATTTTACGTCCTTGTATTTACGCATGCATTTTCTACTATTTTTGTATACTTAGCATGAATTCATTCCCGTTTATTTATTATTTATCTCACTAGACTGCTTGTTTTTCTTTTTATTATTATTGCATGAGTTTTATGACACTGGATTACACTGCAGTTCCTGTTAGACTTCCAGTAAGTCCAACAGGACACATTTCTAAAAACGAAACCTTCGACCGCCCATTTCTATGTCCGGCCAACCATAGTAAATTTCGTTGTTTCTTTTATTGCTATAATATTTCTCTCTAGGTATTATGTTTTGTTCTTAAGTCATGTTTGTGCTTTTGATTGTTTTAAATTACTTTGCATGATATTTTCATTATAAGACATGTTGATATATCTTTTCAAACCTTGATATTATACTGACATAAATAAGGGACGATTTCGAACCCAAACGGTTTAAGGTCGACCTTGCGAGGGATGTAGTGCGGGCTTAAATCATTCCCAGTATCTTACACTGGGTGTTGACTCTTTAATTCTCTTATTAGTTTCCGGTGGGCTAATTTTACTCTCTACGGATTGCGAGTCCAACAGTGTCGTGGTCGCCGACATTTTAGGCATAGCGTGAAACTTTACTTCACTCCAACAGATGGAGACTCCACTGGGGATAAAGAATCAGTCTTGAAAAAATGCCTTGTAGTATCTTTGGTGAGATTGAGGTTAGCAATGTCTTCATTCTTTGCATACCTTCTTTAACCCCAATGGCGTTGCATATCGAGAAATCGCTTTCACTCAAGGTGATGGATCACTGCATGATGATACCCATCACTTGTTGGCACGTACCCTCGAGGTATAAAAAAGACGCTTTCATTGTTCGTTCGATCCCTTGAATGGGGAGACCTAGTTGTGGAAAACCATTCGCCAATGAAAGCCTAAGTCTTACCCTACTAAGCCTACATGGAAACCCATAGTTATTTCTCCCTATTAATGAGCCTACTTAATCTTGTGTATGGGCCATAACTATTTGAGGTAATCCAACCCCCTTACTATAAAACGAAAATTTTTTAGGCCTTTTCAATTATGACAAGTTCGCGTTATATGATAATTAGGCCAGGTGCTTTAAAATGTTCATGGGCCACCTTATATGCAAACCCTATTGGACTTACAACATTTAATTATAGTCCCAAATATGTCAAAAGCATAAGTCGGATGCCCATACTTGGCTTTCATATAAGGAAAGGGCACGTCTTGCTTTGCGCCATTTGAGAAAACTTAAATGCTTTCAAGCCCGGCCCAAAATAATCATGTTTATCAAGGGTTCAATTTATTACTTTAGGGCAACGACATGATCCCTATATTAGGCTTAGTCACATTATAAATGGGTGGCCTTTGTCCTCTAACGATGGAAAAGTACTGAGGTAGCCAAGGTCCACCTTTTAGCATAAGAGAGAATAAGCTCGTGTACCCCCGTTGGTGCACGAGCTAAGCCAAACATAGAGAAGATATTGGAATTACCACGTGTGTATGAGAGATAAGGTTTGAAGGATGTATGTTATCGTGTGAACAAACCTTTCATTCTAAGCATCTCATGCATACATGAATCATGCTAACTCATTGTGATTGCAGCCATCATAGTGGAGCATTAGGTTTAGGAGAACAATTGAATAGTCTAGAAGACAATGACAAGTGGTGCAGAAATGGCGAAAAATGATGCTTCCTGTGTAGATCAATTGTAAACCACCGTGAATAAGATGGCAGAGTAGCTAGAGACTGTGCTCAATGTCCTTGCCAATCTGACAGTAATTCAACCAACACCTCAAGCGGCGGGGGCCAAGTCTAGCAAAAATAGGCGTGAGGAGCCCAATAGTATAGGGGAGGAAGTTCATGTCCTAAATGGTGAAGATATGAGACTATGCTACAAGAAGAACGGCCAAGAGGGAGGCCAACTCTGAACTAAAAAAGCTAGAAGAGAAGATTGAGGCAGTGACCCAAAAGATGAAAGGGAAGCATAGAGATTTGCTGGATTATAATGCCATGGCCTGCAAGGAACAACTGCCCACTCAATTTAAAGATATATCAACATGTTCAAGGAACCCTGAAATAGTAAAGTTTAATGGGAATGGGGACCCGAAGGTGCATCTCTGTCAATATGTGTCATTAATGAGTACAATTGGATTATCCCAAATTCAAGTACAAAAGATGTTCGGGATGTCATTAGAGGGAGCGCCTGTGGTATGGTATCATTCCTTGAGAAGAAAATAAAGGATGATTAGAAAACTCTGACCGAGGCCTTTCTAAATCAATATGTTACGAATGTGAGGATTGATGTATCGCTCTGTGACTTAGAGAACACTAAGTAAAAGCAAGAAGAAAGCTTTAAAGAGTACATTGACCACTAGAGAAGCCAGCTCTTGAAGAAGCATACACATTCTTTAGAAAATGACTAAATCATGATGATTATCAAAGGTATCAAGCCTTCGATTTATAACAAGATGATGAGGATGTCTTCTATGATCTCCGATTTTTGACAATTGAAGGAAACTATTATGGATATAGAAAATGAGAAAACAGAGAATAGAAAGTTCTATAACAATTAGAAGACTGTGGGAGCGCCTTCTGGCACCAAGGCCAGTCCAGCTGAAATTACTAATATAAGGAATATGGGATTTTCCAACCTTGACAGACTTTTGTCAAAGGTGTTCGAGAAACTGAAGAGCCAGAGCCTGCTAACACCTCTAGAACCTAAACCATTATCGAACCTGATCCCTCGCTATATCAACCTAGATCAATATTGTCACTTCCACCAACAGAAGGGACATGATACCAACAATTGTGTTTGACACAGACACAAAATCCAAGACCTAATAGACACCCGCAAAATTTCAGACCCAGAAAACAACCACTCAAATACCACATGAAACCCTCTACCAAATCAGTACGTCATGCCACCACCCGTATATATGATCAACTATGGCCTACTTGAAGAATATATCCTTTAATAATTTGACCAGAAGACCTATGTCATGGGAGTATGGGACAATAGTGATAATGATGCTGGAGAATCTGATGACTTTTAAGAACATTTCTGAAGTAGTGATGAAGAATAAGTGAAAAGAATGACTAGAAGTGGACGATTCCATGACAACACCGCTAAAAAGGAAAAAGTTGCAGTAGAGAGAGAGAAGGGAAAAGAGAAAGAGACATGTGAAGGAAACAAATAAGAAGATAATATAGTGCTCCAACAGTTAAAGAAGACTCGAGCACATATTAACATATGGGGGCTGATGTGCTCATCTCAAGAACACATGACTGTCATGGTTCATGATGGGTCTTCCATTAATGTTTGTCTGTTAAAGATATTGCCCAGGTTGGGTATCAGATCCTAAGAACTCATTCCTTCTGACATGACGATCAAGGCCTATGATGATAGTAAGCGAGAAGTATATGGAATTTTCACCATCGTGGTCAAAGTAAGACAGATTAAGGATGAAATGGAGTTTGTTGTGTTAAATATCCCAATCACATTCTTCATGCTTTTGGGAAGGTTGTGGTTTCACAAGCTTGGGGGTCTCATCAACGTTGTACCAAATGATCAAATTCCTTCACGGATGGGGGATTATCACTATTACGGCCGAAGAAATCAATGTCGTAGCCACCTTGGAGGTACAACCATTTACAAGACTTTAAATTGCAGCCATATTTGAGGAATGGGTAGATGATAAGCGGTAAATATATCAATATTTACCGTCTATTTTACTTAATATTTTGTATAGTTTCTTGAGATTTATAAATATTTTGATGTGTTTTGTGTATTTTGTAGATAAAAAAGGTTTCGGGACTCACTAGAATCAAATCGGGGTCAAAACAGCGAAAAATGGACAAAAGGGTAAAATTAGAATTCTACGTCGCAACGCGACAACATTCAGTATCGTGATCGCTAACATACACCGGACACGTGTTAACATCAGAGAAAACTTAATATCATATGCACTTGCTAACATGCCCCAGCTACGTGTCAACATCACAGTAATCTTGCTAATATACGCCGGACACGTGTCATCATCCCAATGCTACCGACACTACACGTCATTGCTTACGTCAGTGTCGCGACGCGCAATTCACAAACATGCCCATCGGAAGAGGCTTTTGCATAAATTCGTGTTCCAGGTTAATAAACCGATATATTGCACAAACATGAGATAATCACTTCATCTTTAAAAGATATTGGAAGAATTCACAACCCTAGATAGTTTAATAATATTGAATTTTCCCTTAATTTACATTTGCATTGTTTTATTTACTTTTCTTTAGTTTAAATTTACCATCCAATGAAACAACCAATATATTAGATACTTATAAACATTTAGCTTCATAAATTGATAGCCTAGGTATTAAGTCCTAGTGGGATCGATATGTTTTATACTACTTGAGCGATACATGCGCTCGCATTACATGAGTGATATCACCGATCAAGTTTTTGGCGCCGTTGCCGAGGACTTATTTATCTTTCACTGATAATTTTACGGTTAGATACCTTTACCTGTGTCTAATTTGTTTTTACTTATTATTTTTGTTTTCTTGTGTTTCAGGTTCCCATACACTACATGAGAAGAACCAGAAGCTTTAAAATCCGTCCGCTTGACCCAGAGATTGAAAGAACTATCAAACAGTTAAGAATGGAAAGGCGAGAAGGCCAAGAAGCACCGATCAACATGAACAATCAAGAACCTGAACTTTTGGAGGTTGCACTACCAATTCCAATTCGAGATAGAACTATTTCGGTGGTTGACAGCTTCATCTCATGCATTGTACTTCCTCTCTTACCAGAAAATGCGTGTGACATCAAAACATGCATTCAGATGATACATCAATCATTTCAGTTTAAGGGAAAATGCAACTGAAGATCCTAATACCCACATCAGCAACTTCCTGGAAGTTTGTGGCACATTGAATTACAACCGAGCGGTAGAAGAAGCTATGAGACTGTGTGTGTTTCCATATTCCTTGAAAGACAGAGCTAAGGCTTGGTTACATTCACTACCAGCAGGTTCCATCACAACTTGGAACACTTTTACCCCCAAATTCCTTCCAAAATACTTTCCCCCAGCCAGAACTGCAAAGCTGAGGAATGACATCACATCCTTTGTGCAACATGACTCAGAATCCCTCTGCGAAGCTTGAGAAATATACAAGGAGTTACTCGGAAAATGTCCTCACCATGAAATTACAAAGTGGCTACAAGTGCAAACATTCTATAATGGACTTTCTGGACTAATGAGAACCACAATTGATGCTACTACTGGAGGAGCTTTAATGGTAAAAGGAGAAGATTAAGCCTGAGACTTAATTAAAGAAATGACCAACAATAATTCTTTGTGGCCAACAGAAAGGAGCATGATCCAACAAATAGCATGAGTTTATGAAGTTGGAACCAACACAACAATGAATGCCAAGCTGGATCTGATTTGCAAAAATCTGGAAACTCGTAACATGAAGGTTAATGATGGGTCCACAAGCTCACCATATGGAGGAGCACCAGAGGCATAATCATATAACCAACATGATGAGACAGTGAATTATGTCAACAATTTCAACAAACAGGGGAACAATCCATATTCCAACACCTACAACCCATGGTGAAGGAATCATCCCAATTTCGCATGGAACAACAATTCAGGGCAAAGGAAAAATCCATCACCGGGATTCCAACAGCAAAACAAGGGCCATGAGTATGAAAAGATGCCAGAAATAGAAGATATGCTTGCAGAGATGTTTAAAAAGCTAGAAGCAAAATACGACTCTCAAACAGCCAAATATGATGCTATGTTTCAATCCTAAACAATATTAATTCAAAGTCAAATAGCATCTTTGAAAACACTGGAGATAGACCCGGCCGGCGGTTCGGTTCCGGTTCGGAACTGAACCGAACCGGCCGGTTTTCGATTCCACAAGTGTGGAACCGGAACCTAAAACCGAACCGGAACCGAACGGTTCGGTTCCGGTTCGGTTTGGTTCCTTTTAGTTTTTTTTTTATTAATTAAAATAAAAAAATGAGAGTAATCAAAGCTTAAATAAAAAAAAATTTATTAATTAAAAAAATGAGATTAAATTTATAAATAAAAAAATTTTATTACATTGAAGAGCTTGAGCTTAAATTTTTAAAAATTTAAGCTCAAGCTACGTGTACTCCAAGGGTGAGAGGAATCAAAGCTCACGTAGTTCCATTACAAGTTTAAGACATATCCCCTTTGTAAATTATAATTTTACAATTATCAATCATCATTATCAGTTGATCCTTCGGCTCCGGTTCCGCTTGCACTTGTTGCAGAAGCATTATCGAACAAATCTTCAAAATCATCGGGGGCATCTTCTTGTTGTCTCAGATCAGCTTGAGTCCAATCATCCACACAAGCTATTGCTTCTAGAGTGCTTGGATGTAATGAAGATCGCCTAGCTTCCAATATATTACCTCCCAAGCTGAAGGCTTGCTCAACCGCAACGGTGGAAATAGGTGCTGCCAAGATCTCTTTAGCAATAATAGATAAAACATATATATATTTTGATGCCGATTCCACCATTCAAGGATTTTAAAATTTTTACTGCATAAACTTTCATTAGAAAACTCAAAATTTGTAGATAAATAATTATCTAATTCAGGGTTATTAGTTGTTGTCGTATCTCTAGATTTTTTATTTCGTTGCAATAACCAACGATCCCCTGCGCTAAGTCTTGTTTGAATTACCGATTCGCTACTACTAGATTGACCTAATGTTTCTAAGTTATATCTTACAATATAATCATTAAATAAAATAATTAAATCACTTCTTAATTTCGTCATTATGCTCGTAATATCAACATCATCTAATATTCCTAAATAACCATAGTAAGCTTGAAAACCACCATTCAAACCTTCTAATTTAAATGTAGGATCAAAAACAGCAGCAATAAGATAAAGTAAAGGAATTTCTCTAAAATAATTCAACCATTTTACCTTCATAGCAGTAATGGCTTCGAGCAAAACAATATCATTAGGGTCGTCACTGTCAACATGTTCATCGAGAGTGCCAACAATATTCAAACTCTCAAGAAGAAATAAATATGATGTAGGATAATAAACACCGCTAAAAACTAAAGTAGCATCATTAAAAACTCTTAAAATATCTAAAAAAATTTCACAAATATCCCATCGACTAGGATAAAGTGTGATATTTTGAACATGTTGAGAAAAAAAAACTACATAATGCATCTTTGTATTGAAATGCTTGACATAAAAGAAAATAAGTAGAATTCCAATGTGTTGGAACATCTCTTGAAAATTTAATCGGTTTAATACCATTTATTTTACAAAACTTTGTCCATTCTCTCCTAACTTGAGAATATGACCAAATACAGTTAAGTGCCGTTTTAATTGGATCAAGGAAAGGCGATAATAATTTTAGACCGTCTTGCACACATAAGTTTAGGACATGACATGTACAACGAATATGAAAAAAATCGACCCCCTAAATTTGGTTCACATAAGGATTTTAAATCATTAATGGATGCAGTATTTGCAGATGCATTATCAAATCCAATTGTTAAAATTTTTTCTACTAAACCATATTCATCAAAAATTACCTTCATCATTCTATAAATATTATGTGCAGTATGTGGGTCATCAAAAACTCTAAATACAATAAGTCTTTTTTGCATAGTAAATGATGCATCAATCCAATGACAAGTCACACCCATGTATGAGTGTGTTTGCCAATGGTCACTCCAAATATCAGAACATATAGAAATACGACCTTTCATCTCTTTAAATAATTCATTTAAAATAATTTTACCATCTTTATATAATTTGAAAATATGACGTTTTGTTGTGTTCCTAGTCATTCTACATGCAGAAGGGTTTAAAGCATTATGCACGTAATTAGTAAAATGGAGTTTTTCACCAAAGCTTAAAGAAAGATGTGCCATACATGTTAATTTCGCAAATTCTTCTCTATTTTTTGCATCAGAATATTTAAATAAATCTACACTACTCGTACCTCCACTAGATGATGCGTACCTGGCCATTTGAGTCTACGTCGTATCAATGCCAACTTCAACCGGATGATGTTTTTCCATGTGCTTGATCATATTGCCGTATCCACCAGAAAATTTATAGAGAACCCCACAATAGTTGCAAATTACTCGTTGTGAACCATCTTCTAGCCGTTCCAAATTAAAATGAATTTTGAAAATATCGGAGGACCGAGCCTTAACTTCTCTTCTCCGTGATTGTGCACTGACACTAGGGCCGCTCTCTTGGGTTGGCATATTTGACATAATGTTCTCAGATGAGCTTGCCATTTTTCGTTTGAGAAATTAGGAAGAAAAATAAGAAAATTGAATAATTGCGATGCGAATGATAACAAATTAACAACTAAATGAATTGAGATTGAGAATAAGAATATAAGATTATAAGAGAATTGTATTGAAGTAAGATTGAGAATAAGAGAATTATAGAAAATGAGAGAGTTGAGAATTTGGTGTGATGAAATTATGAAAAATGAATCCTATTTATAGAATTTTAGAATTTTTTTGATACCAAAAATGCCCCTAAATATAACTGTTTTATTACCGTTATTAGGGGTACATTAATAATTTTTATTTTATATGCTAAAAATATATTTTTTTTAATTATTATTTTTTTTGGCAGGGAGCCAAACGGCTCCCTGCATCCCCCAACGGCTAGTAGCCGTTGGGGGCCGTAGGGTTCATGTGGTTCCAACAGGAACCCGACGGTTCCGGTTGGAACCGTCCGAACCGGTGGAACCGTATGGTTCCACCGATTCGGACCGGTTCGGTTCCGGAACCCAAACCGGTTGGAAACGGAACCTTCCGTTTCCAACCGGTTCGGTTCCGGTTCCGGTTCGGTTTCGGTTCTGAACCGGAACCGTGGACGGGTTTAACTGGAGAATCAAATGGGACAATTGGCCAATGCTCAGAGTTACAGACCACAAAGAAACCTTCATAGCAACACAGAACCAAATCCAAGGAACCGAGGGAATGAGCAATGTCAAGCCAAAAGCGGTAATGAAATCAACGAAGATGTTGGAATCAAGACATCCACTGAGGAAGTTCCAAACGAAAGCAGCGAAACAAATCCACAGATGGAGGACAATGAGATAAAAGAAAATGATCGAGAAAGATTTACTCCACCTCCACCATTTCCACAGCGTCTCCAGAAACATAAACTGAACAAGCAGTTTGCTCGATTCCTGAAGATCTTCAAAAAGCTGCAAATCAACATTCCATTCGCAGAAGCTTCAGAACAAATGCCCATCTATGTCAAAATCATGAAAGACATTCTGTCACGAAAGCGGAGATTGGGAGATTATGAGATAATATCACTGACAGAAGAATACAGCGCCATCATTCAGAGGAAGTTTCCCCCAAAGTTGAAAGATCCCGGTAGTTTCACCATCCCTTGCACCATAGGAGAACATTACTTCGGTAAGGCTTTATGTGATTTAGGTGCCAGTATTAACTTGATGCCTTTGTCTATTTACAGGAAACTGCAGATTGGAGAAGCAATGCCCACCTCAGTTACTCTACAGATTGGTGACAGATCGCTCACATTTTCGAGAGATGTAGTGGAAGATGTATTGGTTAAAGTTGACAAATTCATTTTCCCTGCAGATTTCATTATCCTTGACATGGAAGAAGACAAAGATGTACATATCATCCTCGGGAGACCATACTTGGCTACAGGTCGAACTGTTATTAATGTACAAAAATGAGAACTAAGCATGAAAGTGCAGGACAAGAAGTTACATTCAATGTTTTCAAAGCCATGAAATTCCCGAATGAAGAAAATGTGGAGGAATATTTCAGAATTGATGTTTTAGATAGTATCATCCAGGATACTGATGAAATGCAACTTTCCACTGATAAACTTGAAGCTTGCATCACCAACATGACTAACAGCTAACTATATGATGAAATTCTGGAATGTATCAACTATCTTAACAGACCCTTTCACTTCAAATCGACACCACAGGTGAAAAGTTTGGAACTACCAAAAAAGAAACGAATCAAGCCCTCGATTGAAAAACCACCGCAGTTGGAACTAAAGCCACTTCCGAGCCATCTCAGGTATGTATTCTTAGAAAACTCTTCGGATTTACCTGGGATTATTTCTTTGTCGCTAACATTAGAGTAGAAAGATAAGTTGAAGAGAGTGTTACGAGAACACAAGAAATCCATTGGCTGGACTATAGAAGAATTCGAGGCATTAGTCCATCATTTTGCATACACAAAATTCTAATGAACGCTGAGTACAAAGCCACAGTGGAGCATCAACAGAGATTAAATCCAATCATGAAGGAGGTCGTAAAGAAAGCAATTATCAAATGGTTGGATGCCGACATCATTTACCCCATCTTTGACAGTACTTGGGTGAGTCCTATGCAATGTGTGCCAAAGAAATGAGGAATAATTGTAGTCTCAAATGAAAAGAACGAGCTAATTCCAATAAGAACGGTGACTGGATGGAAAGTATGCATGGACTACAAGAAGCTGAACAAAGCAACAATGAATGATCATTTCCCGCTACCATTTATTGACCAGATGCTAGACAGACTGGCGGGACATGAATTCTATTATTTTCTGGACGGATACTCGGGGTACAATCAAATTGCCATCGCCCCAGAAGATCAGAAGAAAACCACTTTTACATGCCCGTATGGTACTTTTACTTTCCGCATGATGCCGTTCGGACTATGTAAAGCTCCTGCCATATTTCAACGTTGCATGATGGCCATCTTCTCAGACATGCTGGAACAAAGTATGTAAGTTTTCATGGATGATTTTTTTGTGTTTGGAGACTCATTCGACCACTACTTGTAAAATCTGGAAAAGATGTTACAAAGATGCGAAGATACCAACCTGGCACTCAACTATGAGAAATGCCACTTCATGGTGCAGAAAGGCATTGTCCTGGGACATCAGATGTCACAAAAGGGAATTGAGGTAGACAAAGCAAAGATCAAAACAATAGAGAAATTACCTCCACCATCATTCGTCAAAGGGATTTTGAGTTTTCTCGGACATGCAGAATTTTACAAGAGATTTATCAAAGACTTCTCCAAGATTGCTAAACCCCTATGCAATCTGCTGGAGAAAGACGTGTCTTTCAACTTCACCAAAGAATGCCACGAAGCTTTTGAGATATTGAAATAGAATTTGGTCTCTGCTCCCATCATATTAGCACCGGACTGGACGCTTCCATTTGAAGTGAAGTGCGATGCTAGTGATTTTAATGTAGGTGCAGTTTTGGGAGAACGCAAAGTAAAATTTTTTCACACCATTTAATACTCCAGCGGAACTCTGAATAAAGCTCAACTCAACTACACAAACACTGAATAGGAGTTGCTCGCAGTTGTGTTTGCTTTTGATAAATTTCGCTCCTATCTGCTGGGTCCCAAAGTGGTGGTTTACACAGATCATTCAGCAATCAAATACCTGATCGCGAAGAAAGATACCAAACCTAGATTGATCCGTTGGGTACTTCTGCTATAAGAATTTGACATGGAGAGGGACAGAAAACCAAGTGGCAGATCATTTATCGAGGCTCGAGAATGGAGAAACAACTGGCAATGAGATGACAATCAAAAAACTTTTCCATATGAACAGTTGTTTGCCATCAAACAGAAGGATGTCCCTTGGTATACTGACTATGTAAACTACATAGTATTGGGAAAATGGCCATTGGAATGGACACATCAGCAACGAAAGAAGTTCTTCAAATAAGTGAAGCATTATGTCTGGGATAAGCCGTATCTATTCAAACATTATGTTCCAGAGGAGGAAGTCAATAGTGTCCTGCAACATTTTCATTCATCACCATACGATGGACATTTCAGCGGAGATAAAACTGCAGCCAAAGTCCTACAGTTAGGTTTGTTCTGGCCCACTTTGTTTAAAGATACGTACTTATTCGTTCTTCAATATGACAGATGTCAGAGAACGGGAAATATTTCGAGGATAAATGAATGACCACTTCAAAGCATTCTCGAAGTGGAAATATTTGATGTATGGGAGATTGATTTTATAGGACTATTTGTTCCATCATTTGGGAACCTGTATATTCTGGTTGCAGTAGACTACGTCTCCAAATAGGTTGAAGCAACAACACTACCATCAAATGATTCAAAAGTGGTGATAAAATTCCTTAAAAAGAATATTTTCACCCGCTTCGAAACACCTCGACCAATTATCAGTGATGGTGGCACACACTTCTGCAACAGATATTTTGATGCACTCCTATCTGAATACGAAGTTACTCATAAAGTTGCCACTGTTTACCATCCACATTCAAATGGACAGGTTGAAGTTTCAAACAGGGAGATCAAAAGAATCTTGGAGAGAATCGTTGGATCAACAAAGAAGGATTGGTCTACAAAACTAGATGACGCACTATGGGCTTACCGGACAGCTTACAAAACACCCATCGGTATATCCCCATATCGAATTGTCTTTGGGAAAGCATGCCATCTGCCAGTGAAGCTTGAACATAAGAAGTTAAATCTTGATCTACAAGTAGAATGAGAAAATCGGCTCCACCAACTCAATAAATTGGAGGAATTTCGCCTACATGCTTATGAAAATGCCAAACTGTACAAAGAAAATACCAAGAAATGGCATGATAAAAAAATAGTACGCAGAAAACTGGAGCCAGGGCAACATGTGTTGTTATACAATTTACAATTGAAACTTTTCCCTGGAAAGCTAAAATCAAAGTGGTCAGGTCCATTTGTGATTACTCAGGTGTTACCCTACAGAGTAGTTGAGATATACAATTCCAAATCCAACAATACATTCAGGGTAAATAGCCAGCTGTAGGCATTGCATTTTTGCATGTAAAACCCGATGATGAGCCTCAGTTGGAGGCACTACCTTTTAGTTAAAGGACATTGCGGGAAACGGATGTCGGAAGGGGAAATTCAGAGCGGGTACGTCACCGAGTTCATTTCACATGTTCATTGTCTTCGTTAGTGCTGTGTTCGTTACTTCGTTCACATGTTCATTTACCAATTAAATAAAACATAAAATATAATCATACCTAATTGAGACAAATCAAATATTTTAACTTCCTAACTAAACAAAATCATATACCAATTAAAAAGATGTCATGCCTAATTAAAATCAATCTTAACCAATCAAATATATTGTATTCCTAATTTGAACCAAATTTGTCCCCCCTCAATCTTTGACTTTCCTTCCTCAACACTAAATCAAATCCATTCCTTGTGAGACAAGGTGAAGCCCTAACCCTTCTCTATATAAACCACACTTTTCCAAGCCAACCCCCCCTGGAATCTCTCTCACACACGGCAATTCACTCACAAAAATTCAAACCTTAAACACTCCCTGGTTCACGCCCATCACAAGAAAAACAAGAAAAGAATTGCAACCCTCTCCCTCCCTCACACTCATAATACACGGCCAAAAATAAACCCTAATTATCAAGAACTCTCTCAGCCCTCAATTCATAACAACCACCTAAGCCCCTCACAACAAACTGCTTCATCAGCCCCTCACACTCACTAACTCACGGCACCATCAACAGTCCATGTAAACACTAAAAAATAGACCTTGTAACCACCGAAACAGCCCCCGAAAATACCCCAAAACAGTAGCCTAAAACACCAAAAACAGTGACCAAAACACGGCAACAATACGGCAGCAAAACCGTGAGGAAACAACAGCAAAACGGAGGTCAAAACAGTAGCTTGAGCAGCGAAACAGCAAGGTAAAACACAAACCAGTGAACCAGAAAGGTTGCGGTGTGATAGCCCTTCCGACGTCCGTGAAACGCGAGTCCGAAAGTCGACATAAAAGGTTAGACCTGAGGGTATTTTTCACATTCGTTTTCTGTTTTATTTGCATTATTTATTAAGTATTGCTTGCATGATTGTCATGTTGAAATGCATGTTGTGGCCCTTGAGTAGATAAATATGCATGAATTATGAGATGTTGTATGTTATGGCTTTGGAATAAAATGAGAGATGTGTCAACTCTCGCGGTATATCAGATGGAAACCCGGACATAAATTTCATAGCCGATTCCGAATGGACGGTAGTATGATCTGTACTCGGGATACAACTTCACGTACCGCTTGAGTAAACGACACCCTCTTTTGTTTTGTGTTGCTTTGGTTTATTTATTTTTCGTCACTTGAATTCTGCATGTTGCTTATTTATGCATGATTCAATCGAGCGCATCGGCTTAGTAAGTGTGATGAAAGGTCATATAATTGAAGAGGTTAAAATCATTTACCACGATGCTTTGCCGCGCCGGTTGATGTGTGTTCGGTTGGATGTAAGATATGTTCAATCGGGCATACTTAGTTTGATATGATTGTCTTTATGTTTGTATGCATGATGCGATCGAGCGCATGGGCTTAGTAAGTACGATGAAAGGTCCTCTAATTGAAGAGGTTAAAATCCTTTACCACGATGCTTTGCCGCGCCGGTTGATGTGTGTTCGGTTGGATGTAAGATATGTTCAATCAGGCATACTTAGTTTGACATAATTGTCTTTATGTTTGTATGCATGATGCGATCGAGCGCATGGGCTTAGTAAGTGCGATGAGAGGTCCTGTAATTAAAGAGGTTAAAATCCTTTACCACGATGCTTCGACGTGCCTCGCATTGTGCTATTTGCCATTTATGTATTGCGTCCCATTTTATGCATCAGGTTAGTTCCCGTTCGAACGCGTTTACGAACGCAACTCGAATGCACATGCATTTTGCCTTATCATGTATCAGGTCTCATTTTCGTTCGAACGCGTTCACGAACGCCATGCGAACATGAGCATTCTGTTTCATTTTCGTTCGAACGCGTTTACGAACGCTACTCAAACGAGAACCTTCTGTTTACCGTTCGAACGCGTTTAAGAATGCTGCACGAACGCCCACGGTAAACAGGTCCTCCTGCATCACATTACGACATGTCCACCTTAGCATATAGTTATCTTCTTTTTTTACTTTTTGCATTTGTATTACCTCCTTAGTTATCTATTTCTGTTATGCGCTTAAATATCTTTTCTTAATATGCATGCTTGCAAGAATGCTATTTGTTTACGCTTCTGTGTCTACCAATGTGTTCATTAACTTGTATGCTTGCTGTATGATAATCCTTATGTATGCAAATTGAGACATAGATTACATGCAAATAGGCTGTATGCAAATTCGAATATGTGTTACATGTAAATTTAGATGAACTTGTTGATGTATGTCTGTGAACTTAGAAGCATGACACTCTTGGAAATAAGTGTTACTTAAGCTTGATTAAATTATTATATAAATCCTTTCATTACAAGTGACATAAGTAAGGGACCATTCCGAACCCAACGGTTTGAGGTCTTCCCTTGCGAGGGGTGAGTGCGGCCTTAAATCTCATTTTCCCGGTTCACACCGGGTGGCGACTCCATTATTCTCCGGTTTAGTCCCCGTGGCTACTCCGTACTCCCAACCAGGCCGCGAGCCTGGAACGGCATGCGTCGTCCAGTTTCTGTTGTCCACAGTCTGGCGACTCCACTGGGGATAGAGAATCGGCCCCGAAATATTGTCTTGTAATGTTTGGATTTATGTTCTAATTGACCATGTCTATAGTGGATAAAATGGGGGTTTAAGCAAAGGCATTTTGAGGCTAGGTAATGGTTTGGTGTCTTCCTTCACTCACTACCTTTCTAGAAGGAAAAGCTGTGAAGGCACCTAGATAGCCATCTACTCGTAGCCTATTGTGATAGACTAATTTGGAGGTCTCGTTGTTTATTCCTGACACCAATTGATAAGAGCCTAAGAGGCTTGGGTATTTAAGTTAGCCTCGCTCCACCCTCCCTCTGGGGAATCTACAACGGGAAATCCATTTGACAGTCAGTCACACACCATAGCTCATTGGCACGTACCTTAGTGTATAAAAAAGGGTGCGCTCACTTGGCCGCTCGAACCCTTGATTGGGGAGACCTAGTTGTGGGCCATCATTCGCCGGTGAGAGCCTTTGTCTACACTCTTGCGAACCCACCCATAGACCGGGGTTGTATGGTTAAAGTAACAATTATTTCCTTGAGTATGTGCTTGTGGACCATCCTCATTTGGATGCATTTGGACTATTGTCAGAAATGCGAACTTGCTGGGCCATTTAAACTGGGGCGAGTTCGTACCTTATGACCAGTGGGCCCAAAGCTTCTGAAATGTTGATGGGCCATTCCGTAGAAATTATTACTTTATGTTTGCATTATCTTTCTTTTATGTTTGTGTTTGGGAACATCGTCGTTTGGATCCATTTGGACCATTTCTCATGAGATATGGGCTTGTTGGGCCATTTAAACTGGGACAAGAACGTATGTTATGACGGTTGGGCCAAAGGCTTCTAAGTATTGATGGGCCACTTTGTGCTTGTGTTCGGAACGTTACCATTTGGATTTAGTTGGGCTTTTTTTCATGAGATGTGATCTCGTTAGGCCATTTAAACTGGGATGAGTTCACTCCTATAACAATTAGCCCGAAAGCTTCTAAAATGATAACGGCCCGATTTGTTTGAAAATTTTAATTAATTTAGTATGTTATATATGTTACATGCATCTCATGCACCCCATGCATACCTGCATCATGCTAACCTTTGTGTTCCGAAAGCCATCATAGATTCCCGTTGGGTTAGGGAAGATGGAAGACTCACCAAAAGACCGGTAACAGATATGAGTACATCCGATAATGAGGTATCCCGGATAGATCAGTTGGAGAATGGTTTTGCCAAGATTACTGAATAGTTGCAAGCCTTGACTTCTGCCATGACAAATATGGCTATGACCCATGCTGGGGGAAATTCTGAGAATGTGAGGCACGAGGAGCCTCCGAATGGGTTGGGGGATGATATCCCCGCTTTTGATGATGATATGGCAGAGTATGCAACAGGCAGAGTGATTGGGTCTCAGGCCGAGATACAAAAACTCTGTGACCAGGTAGAGTCCGTTACCCGTAAGATGAAGGGTAAGGACGAAGGCTTACTAGACTATGAGGCGATGACCTTTGAAGAACAGCTAGTAGCTCAGTTCAAAATGCGGATATGGCTAAGTTCAATGGAAATAGGGACCCGAGGGTCCATCTCCAGAAATATGTCGCGGGCCTGACACAGCGCCAAGCTCAGAAAATGTTTGGGATGTCACTCGAGGGGGGCACCCGTAGTTTGGTATCACAACCTTAAGAAAAAGGTTAAGGAAGATTGGAGGGAACTGGCTGATGCCTTCCTAAAGCAGTATGTTACGGACCTGGAGATTGATTTGTCACTCCGTGATTTGGAGAACACTAAGCAGAAGCCAGATGAGAGCTTCAAAGAGTATGTGGATCGCTGGAGAAGCCAGCTTAAAAAATGCAGACTCGGCCTTCAGAGAAAGACCAAATTAAGATGATTATCAAGGGCACCAAGCCCTCTATTTATGGTAAGCTGAGGAGGATGACTTCGATGATTTCTAATTTTCGACAGTTGAGGGAAACTGTCATGGATATTGAGGAAGAGGAGGCTGAAAACAGAAAGTTTTATGGCCAGAGTATAAGAACTTTTGGAGGGCATTCTGAGACCAAGCCCGCTACTGCCGAGATTTCTGCCATAAAGAACCGGCGTTTCTCCAACTTGGGAAGACCTTTGTCCAAGGTACTTGAGAAGTTGACAAGGCAAGGATTCTTAAAACCT
>SKCR01001024.1:0-28442 GCA_019454045.1 Zanthoxylum bungeanum | reverse complement strand
AACACACTACGATTCTCGATATACCCAGAAGAGGCATACACAGAAACCGGTTAAAGTCCTGGATGAACAAAAACCCCAAAGTACATTGATTGTCGTAAGTTTAGCGGTGCAAGTCTCAGGTTAAGACCAAAACAACCTACCCTGATTTCGGACTTCCATAGACAGATAGTCATACTACCAATGGAAGTCCGAGAGGGTCTATCCAGAGCGAAGCTGTTCCCGTACCATCGGTAAAACCAACCTCCTATTACACTTGCATGAGTATCCTATACCAAAATATATAAGAACTATGCCGTTTGTGCCCTCACAACGCGCACAAGTGTAATTTAGTCTTCTTTTACGTATTTATGGATGTCCAATCTCGATAATACTCTGACTAGGGATATTTAATGATTTATCCTTCGTGGATGATACTGTCTCATATCATTCTCAATCCAGGAACAGATCATAGGGACCTCCTATCATTTATATATCTTGGTGATCTAATCACAAATGATAAGAGGGCAATCTTCTTGTCACATAGTTAATTGTACAAAACAAACACCATGATCTGTACAAATAGTGACGTTATGGGTCATAATTGTCCAACAATTATTCCATTATGGGAAAATTTACCTAATGCAGCACAAGTCAGATACCTTTGAAAAGTTCAAAGAGTATCATGCTGAAGTGAGAACCAATTAGGTGTAAAATGATCAAAACTCTACGATGGGATCATGAAGAAGAATACCTTGATAGAGATTTCGAGGAATTCTTAGTTGAGCATGGGTAGTATCCTATCTCACAACACTGGAACACCACAACATAATGGTGTTTGTAAAGAGGAGAAATTGGACCCTACTAGACATCATAAGATATATGTTTAGTTATAGTTCACTGCCTAGCTCATTTGGGGATATACATTACAAACAACAATGTATATCCTTAATGTAGTTCCATCTAAGTCTGTTCCTAAGATTCCATTAGAGTTGTGGAGTGGTCGTAAAGCTAGTTTATGAAATTTCCACATATGAGGGTGTCCGGCACATGTGCTGAAGAATAAGACTACAAAGTTGAAGCCACTTTCCAAGGTTTGTCTATTTGTAAGCTATCCTAAGAAGACTAGGGGAGGGTTCTTTTATAGTTCGGAAGATAACAAAGTGTTTGTGTCGAAAAACACTATGTTCTCGAGGATGAGACTAAAGAGGGAGTTCAAACCTCGAAGTAAGTTTTACTCGAGAGTACTTACTTGTTTCGACCAACACACCATCGTCAACAAAAGTTGACAAAAAGAGAGCACCTTCGACATATGAGTGTCATATTAAAGTTTTTCAAAATAATCTACCACCTAGGCGGAGTGGGAGGGTTGTACGACAACCTGATCGTTATCTAGGAGTTCGGGAGGTATAAGTTGTCACCTCTAGTGATGGTGTAGATGATCAATTGATTTATCGTAATGTAATAAATGATTCTGATAAAGAGGAATGGCTCAAATATATTAACCTCGATATGAAGTATGTGTACTCCAACTCAGTCTGGAACTTGTAGACCAACCTAATGGGGTAAAATCCATAGGTTACAACTGGTTCGACAACAGAAAGAGGGGAGCATATGGGAAGGTACAGACCTTCAAGGCTAGGTTAGTGGCCAAGAGTTGTACCCAGAAAGAGGGAGTTGACTATGAGGAGACTTTCTCACCAATAGCAATGCTCAAATCCATCCATATTTTCCTCTCCATTGCCACATATTATGACTATCGAATTTTACAGATGGACATCAAGACAGTATTTTGAATGACAATCTTGATGAGTGTATCTGTATGGTACAACAAGAGGGGTTCATAGCCCAAGATCAGAGAAAAAAGTTTGCAAAATGCAAAGGTCCATTTATTGACTAAAGCAAGCATCCCGAGTTTGGAACATAAGATTTGATACCACGATCAAGTATATATAATTTTGAGCAGAACGTCGATGAGCCTTGTATATACAAGCGCGTCATTGACAGAAATGTGTTTTTCTCATTTGTACGTCGATGATATTTACTCATTGAGAATGATATAAAATTTATTTGTAGCATCCTGTCTGGATTAACCCATCTCCATAAGCCTATAGATTTACAGAAAATCGAACATGATGTATCATAAAATTGTATAACCTGGATTGCAGTCCAGCATCAAATGAAATCTAAGAAAACATCAAACAAATAAAAGGATCTCAAGTCCATACAAAACTCATCAAAATCATATCCTAAGGGCTTCGTGCCCACATCATATCAATCAAAATATTTACTTATATTTATCAAAATAGTGTTCTCAGCACGACAAATAAAATGTTGATCACAAATCCTAGACCTCTAAAACTCTTCACAGGACACTTGCAAGGGTGACTGCTGCTTGGGTGATCCCTCTCTCGAGCATGACATCCAAAGGTGTCGTGGTTAACCATGTGGAAGCCAACCAAACAAATCTAACATCTGCAGTTTATCAGAATTACTAAATTTTGACAAGTTAGATTTATCAACTTTTATTATTCTTTATACTTTACCATGATAAATTCTCACATATGCCAATTTATTATCCAAATAATCAAATCTCACAAAGTATCATTTTGAACAACACATAACATGTTATTTTATATCGAATCATATCCATCATATGAGACGTGAAGTCAGATTTATTATACTTATTACTATTAAGCATCTTTGAAATATCATCAAATTGATAGAAACAAATATACTTCTTCAAATCAAAATATACTTTCTTCTACTCAAATCTTATTTTCTTCTATTTGGTTACAAATTATTTGGGGGCCATAGCATACTTCTGTTATATACATACAAATACAATTTCATAAATCTTACAAATAGACGTACATACTAATACAACTTAACAAACACGCTTTATAACCTTTGATATTCATATCGGTTAAATCATCCATTCATTTCACATAAGCATACACGATTCATATATAACACGAGTTCTATCATACACATACACACACTCAGACATATTTACAAACATCATGCAACCAACCAAGAATCACACATAACAGTTGGTACATCAAAGATCACATTATTCATCAATACATAGATATGGTTAGTTTACACATATAATGCTCGTACGAGACTAATTTCATCTTTTAGAATAGGTAAGCGATGAATTCCGTCTGAACAGATTCCTAACCAGCTCGACTACTATACCACGAGAACATCAACCAATTAAACATGCATACATGCATACATATCACGGCACACCAAACTCATCTCACGGCTTCTCATACACAAGAAGATCCATAACAAACACTTTAAAACATCATTCAAACACTCACATACAAACATATATTTCAAACATACGAAAATACATCTTGTTATGAAATTCAAATGTCATATCTTTAATAGTCCTCATAGCTTTTCTTTGTCGATAAAACATATTCATTTTCAGAATTTCTATCTAGAAACATTTGATATAGTATCTTTATCAAAATGAACATATCCATTTGAGGAGAACTTAACTAATATTCCTTCCTTATTGTACTTAACCATTCAATCTCTATACAAATAGTTTACATGTATAAGACAAAAATAACTTATTCATATAACATACATATACCTAAGCTAACACAAATCAGAAATCATGACTTGTTCCATTTATCGATTACGTATATCCAACCTATATATATCTTAACATCATATGCATATAAAAATACATACATACATACATATATACTTACATTTTCATATTCATTCACATACACAATTTCATATCTTTATAGGTTCATACCTTTACGTACATTCATCATACTTACACATAGACATTAAAATTATCAGACATTTCACTTCAAATCATATTAATATACATACATACATTAATATCATTGAACCTCTCACTTCATATCATGGTAATAATAAAAATCATATATGTGATCGTCGTTTCACTTAACTAAACATACCCTTGAACTCATTCTCAAACTATTTCTTAAATATATTTTTTTAACCTAACATATCAATCATCTATATATATAGCACTCCAGGTCCTAGTCAAGTCTACCAAAACAAATGGCGAAAAACCGATAGAATCGTAACTTATGAAATTCTCGACTTAACTTTTATAAAGTTCAGGATCTTTCGGGATAACCAAATCAATTCCAATTTCAATATTTTCGGTTCCATTACTCTTAAAATATCATACAAACTATTCCAAACAACTAGTTCACTTAAATCTCTGGATTATGTGTTTTGAAAAATCTTTCGAAAACATTCCACAAACGCAAACAACTGGAATCTCGAAGTGTCTGACCAGGAACCTACCAGGATTTATCCAAACATGTTCGTAATATCATATGTAACCCATAAGTATCGTTAAAATCAAAACACATCATTATATGCAAAAAACATACTTTTACCAAAAACTTGCATATTTATCGGATCGACTAAACTCATTCTTTTTTCACTCGAATACTACCAATGCACAAATTCAATATACTTATGCTCAAGCAATTCAATTTATATCAATATTCTATTATACGAAGCTTTGGATACATCCGAACATTTAACAGAAAACTTGAAATTAATGACTTTTTATCGGGAGGTCTTACCGAGGTTTTGAGGGCATATACGGACTCCAAACGATCCCACAAACGCACTAGAATGGTTGGAATTTTGATCTGAACTACTGTTCACCATGAGTCTCTATTCACCGAATATTTCTCGCTCGTTTCATGTGCAACCATAACTAGTAGATGTGATTTTGGGGTAGGTGGGGTGAGTGGGTCATTTTGTGTAGTTATGCCATTCGAAAATTAATGAAAACTTCACGGTATTATAGGAAAGTTCTGAAATTTACGTTTATACCCTAACGAAATTATAATTAGGCCTGTGTTATAGGGCTTCTTCGGAAATGTGTATTTTTGATGCTCTTCTGATGTAAATTTCAAATGTGTTCAACCCGAAAGTCTTTATTCTTGGAAAAAAAATGAGTCTGATAGATTAAGAATCAGCTGAATCGAAGTTCGTTTGTGATTTTGATAGCCGAAATAAGAAACTTTTCATGTATAACGATATAAATAGAATTCGCGTAAACGGTTCTCGAAACCACGCTTTTCCGACGCGACAAAACTCCCTTAAAAATATTCCAACCTATTTCCAAACACATTAAGTCTTATTTCTGAATATCAGTCAGTTCTAAAATCTAAATTTCAATTCAAACATTTTCCATAATCTTTCAAAAAAATTCGGATTATAACATTCTCCCCTCATAATAAAAAATTCGTCCTCAAAATTTCTCTATCCTTATATCTAATCATTCTGAGCTGAACGCACGTACATGACTATCTTATCCATATTCAGAAGTCATCTCATTTTACACATTTTAAAAAATTACATATTTAATACATTAATATAAACTAGTTATTGTAAAATAAAAACACATTCAATCAAACATTCCAAACCAAAATCACATCAAACTTGTCATTTCAATTCACATTCATTCATAAGAACACGCTCGAAAATTTTCAAAGTTCATCCACCAATAAAAATAAAAAGCTGAACATAAATCCTATACGGTTAATCATAGTCATCGTAACACAAGTTCCTTACAAGCAATCAGTTACAATATCAAAACGGAAAACATAATTTGGAACTCATACTATTTATTATGCCCACAATACAAAACGGAACTCATTCATTTCACATCATGTCACTCTAGATCATATATGTAAACAATATCAATATCAAAGTTTACATACATACATATCCCATTGTACATACAACTTTCTATGTCTGACAACATAACATACATAGCCATCACAATACCTAAAAGATTTGTGTCTAACTATAAACTTACATACGTATTCTCATAACAAACATAATTTTATATCAACCAATACATCCATTATAACAACCAGAAGGGACACCATCATATACTCTTATGATGTGAAATGAAGCGAGAAGGCAGGATCAACAAACCCATTTTACGTGTCCTTCATGTCGTTTCACCAAATCCGCGTCCCTTTGCCTGGGCACGGCAACTAGAGGGTGGGGTTAGCCGGTGCATCTTTCGTGGTGGTGGGCATGGTCGGCGATGGCAGGAGTGTGGACTGCGTAACCATTTTCAGTGGATGCGATTTAGGGGTGGGGGTCGAGTGGGTTCATTTGTGTAGTTTTGCCATTTCGGAAATTAAGGGAAACATCAGGTATTTATAGGAAAGTTTCTGAAATTTATATTCAAACACCAATGGCATTGCAATCAGACCTCTATCATTGGGCTTCCTTGGAAATTCATATTTTTGAAGCCCTTCTAATAAAAATTTCGAAAAATGTTCAACATGAAAGTTGTTCGTCTCAGAAAAAAAAACTCTGATAGTTCAAGAATCAACTCCATCAGAGTTAGTTTGAGATTTTATAACCGAAACAAGATATTTTTACCGTATAACGATATAAATAGAAATCGCGTAAAGTTCTCGAAATCATGCGTTTTTCCAATGCGAGAAACTTCACTTAAAAATATTCTAACATATTTCAAAACATATAAAGTCTATTTTTGAATATCAATAAGTTCCAAATTCTAAATTTCAATTCGGAAATCTTCCAAAACCGTTCTGGAAATTCGGGATATTACATTATCAGACGTGAAAACTTGGCTAGTTAACCATTCCAAATGAATGTTTTGGGAGAGGCCAGTTATGTACGTGGGATCCAGATTCTTCAAGATCGCAAGAGATGACTATTAGCTATGTCTCATGACTCCTATATCGACAAGGTCCTTATGCGATTTGGGATACAAAATTCCAAGAAAGGCAATTTGCCTTACCGATATGGAATTCATTTGTCAAAGGAATAGTCTCCTAAGACACCTCAAGGATTTGAGGAAATGAGATATCACATATGCCTCAACAGTTGGTAATCTAATGTATGCTATGTTATGCACGAGACCGGACATCTCTTTTGCAGTGGGAGTAGTCAGTAGGTTTTAGTCTTACCCAAGATTAGAACATTAGGTGGCTATGAAACATATTCTCAAGTATCTTAAGAGAACGAGAAATCATATGCTCAAAAACCACTCACACTTTATTGCGATAATAGTGATATATCCAATGAGGATCATATCCTCACCAGATTACATCCGTAGAAAACTTGGCTAATATGTTTACAAAATCTTTGTCGACTAAAGTGTTTACAGGTCACCTAGAGGGTCTATGATTGACATATCCCATTTTCTCTAGTGCAAGGGGAGATTGTTGGGATATATACCTTTGAGCTTCATGTAATGTAAATAGAACTTTTATTATGAAATAAAAAGATGCATTTTTGCTTCCAGTTTTTAGTCGAATAACCTGAAGTTAATAATTCGAAATATTTAATAAAAATTTAATTGATAATGCGGGATTATTGGAGATCAGAATCGTAGGTCCATTTGATTCTTATGCTAGCTCGATATACTGTAGCAAATTAAATATAAGTGGATAGTATTATATACTCACATATATATTTATTATTATTAATTGGATTAATAATAAATTTTATCACACATGTAACTTCATATTATGTTCAATATAAAGTTTTCCATTAAATAAATGATTATGAGTAAATCATTTAATATATTTAAGAGGGTTGTAAATATTAAAATATTATGATGATTAATATATATATTTGGTAATAATTTTTTTTTAAAAACACTTTATAACCAATTTGGTTGTTACAATCTTTTACTTGGTAACCACTTAACATATTTATTGAGAATAAAATTAATTTTGGTGGTTACCAAAAACCAAGGGGCTAGCCGAAATTGGGAGAAATAATGTTTGCGGTTTTGTTTAATTTTTAAAAATATTAACCGTAAGTATAAAAAGAAAAAAAATAGGTTTTTTTTTTTTTTTGCTAATTCATTCTAGCAAAACCATAGCCACCTTTTTGTTTTCTAATATTCTCTCAAAAGTTTAAGGAAAAAGAAAAATAAGAAAAAGAGAAAAAATTGAGTGTGTGACAAACCCTTGTTTAATCTCTAAAGTGTTTAGGAATTTCATCCTTGTGAGTCTAGCCCACACTAGGTTTGTTGGTTGCGAGATATATCACATAAGGTCATTCGAAATCTGAACAAGAAACTTATTTCATTCTTCTTTACACTCACACATGGTAGTGAGTAAGAAAATCTGGGGATACAAATGAGGGGATGAAACACTGCTACACCCACATGCAAAAGAGGGGCAATTATAGGTGAGATGTGTGCGCGTTTGGGTGAAAATGGATCAGATCTGAGCTGTTGTTCAGGGGTTTTTATTTTGGGGTTTCACGGTAATATACAGAAATTCTGATTTTTTGGGTTAAAAATTCTATTTTCGAGTATTGAGTAATTAAAATATTATATTTTAATCATTTTAGTCCTAAGTTGTTAAAAACAAGTTTGGGTGATTTCCAATCAAAACCAAAATAATTGTACATCACATATACATTAAAACAAAACTCTGAAAATTTTTCCAGATTTTTCATTAATTGCCGAAAAGCCCTTTTGCACTTTGATCATTTGGTCTTAAATTGTCAAATACAGTTTAGATGATTTCCAATCACAACCAAAATGATATGTACATCTTATATACATACAAATATAATCCAGAAATTATTTTCCAGAATTTTAGGTAATTGCCATGAGCCCCCAATAGTTATCATTTTGATCATTTTGGTCCTAAATTATCAAATAAAAGTTTAGGTGATTTCCAATCACTACCAAAATAATTTATACATCTCAGATGTATCAAAATATAACATATATATGAAAAGCCTCAATTTTGGTTAAGGTTAGAAATCCTAATTTTTCAATTAATCAAATTAACCAAAATTAACCAAAATTAACATAATCCAACACTTTAATCAAATCTCTACAACACCAAACAAGTCTCACCACTTTGAAACAACTCAAGAAAAATTGTAGGTCATCATTGAGTGGCCTAATAACTCTAGAATGGCAACTAAGTCATCAAATGACTAAAAGTGTGCTTATTTACCATTAATAAACCAACTTTGTTTACATACATGCAAATATCCTTTCATCAAGCTTCCAAGATTCTCAACACAAAATAAGAGAGAATAAAAACACACATCATATGTAGTAGCCTAAATCTATAGAAATAATTTTCTATAAGAAAAGGGATGAAAATACCTTGATTTTCAAGCTTTTCTTCAAGTTTTCAACCTTAAGACTTGTGTTTTTCTCTCAATTTCCTCTCTTGTATTTCTTGGAGGCTTAAACTTATGAAAGCATAAAATGAAAAAAAAAAAAACTTGTATACCTCCCTCACCTTGGCCGAAACCCTAGGGGGTAAAAATGTCATTTTGCTTCAAATTTATATAAATTAATTAAGGCTTAGGTTACTTATTCAAGTTGTACACTACAACTTTAAAAGTTTTCCAACAAGTGGACCAATCAAAATAATACACTTCCTAACTTAATCATGATAAAGATAATTTGTATTTAATTATTCTAATTATTTAACAATTAAATAATTAAATAATTACTCAATACAAATATCTAAATATATGTATCATATTTACTTTACATATTCCATAATGCATATATTTGTAACATGTGTCAAATACTTTATTTAACAAATAATTAACTTGTATTTAATAAAATCATGTATTAAATTCAAATACACATTAAGTAGGAAATATCCGAAAATACCCTTAAGCATGTATCTTTTCATTTAACCGTTAAACGATTTATAAATAATCAATATTATTTATAAATGTTGACCTAATGCTCTACGAGTATGTTTCATTTGTGAGACTCTCTAGATTCAGGCATATCCGTCACGAAATTTAATTTCGTGTCAATAACCTACCCACCCGTAAATTATGACGGCCACAGATAAACTCGCTGAACCATACAGATCGAGGTCATCACATACTTATAATCCATCTATCATAGGCATCCGGACGTATCTAATAGTAATCTCTTAAATAACACTTAGAACTTACTTGTACAGTGTACCACAGGCCCATGAATTTAACAGATTGCTAATTCCATATTGAATACCTATGCTCTGTACACAGAACTGACAGATCATATCTTGATACACACAAGATATCATGAGGATCAGTCCACACCCAGCGAACAAACGGAGGTCTGATCTAAATAGATCGGTGATGTGAGTGCCATCAAAGTGTGGAGGATACCTTATACATCTACAGTGGTATCACAAGTAAAAGGATTACTATGCTACTCAACCTGAGAAGATTCCTATTTACGTTGGTGTACCATCTATTAGGAAATCTTTGGTGAGTCGTTCAGTGTTTATCAAATAAACACCTACACGTCTATACGATTCTCCCGAGACTCATGGTTTATTAGGATAAACCATCGGACCAAATTCTGATATACAATTTGTACTGGTCTCAACAGAGTTTACTAACCGATCCGTGTTAGTAAATCTTGACCTTGAACTTTATTTGAGAATATACAACTTATAGTGACACTTTCCAATGTCAATTACAAACTACATTGTAATTGCACCCTACGTTGTAAATCATGGGGACTTTGTCTAATATATACATATCACTTAATCCTATTTAGTTTCAATCTAATCGTAATTAGATCGAATACGTATATAAAAACAAGAGGTGCTATCATAAATAAGTAATATTATAGAGAAAGAAATTATTCGTGTTCATGAGTCGGACATAAATACGATCTGGATTGGCACTCCAAGCACCAAACCTAACAATTTCTTCCACTTGCTCTAGTTTTAATCCATGGTATCATATACACATCTAAATATGTATCACATACGCATTGCCCTCAAGAGCTAACCTAGCACTCAAGAGGTAGGCAACAACAAGTAGGTCCGCTATAACATATTGAGTTTGTCCTACATATTTTGTAGAACCTAAATTATACATCAATATGACTCAGATGCGACATCAATATTCTGCTATAGATACTGAATTGTCCAAGTATTTATTGATCAAATCCAAAATACTATGGAGATAATCATAATGTAACGACTGGTAGTCTCTACTACTGTTGCACTGTAGTATTGTTGCATTGTAGTACTGTTACATCACGGAATAAGTGTTACGTAATATAAATTTTGTTCGAGCATATATACATTCATGGAATGACTTTGGGGATAAACGGTAAATTCTTCAAAACTTCGATGCGAAATTCTATGATGTTCCATTCCGACAGCCTATGGTATTTAGACCGTAACTTTCTCATAAAAACTCCAATTTTTATGAATTATATATCGTCGGAAAGCTGAGATCGAGGCCTACATTTTTCACGTTGAACAATTTTCCAAATTAGAATAAGAAATGGGCTAAAAATGCAGATCCAAAATTTAGATGAATAGTACCCGAGGGCATTCTAGTAAATTCTATAAGTTTCTTCAAAATTCTACACATTTTCTATTTCTTTAATGGACCAAGTATAAAAGGGGATACTATTCAAGTATCCCCAAAAATTCAAAAGAAGAAGAAAGAAAACGTGAATAGAGGAAGGAGAAGAAGAAAAGAAAAAGAAAGAGAAGAGAAGAGGAAGAGAAGAAAAGAAGAAAAAGAAAAGAGGGAAAATGCAAGAGAAGAAATTGACATCTATGTAGGCTTGAGGAATGAAGGAAACCAAGATAAAGAAGGTAAGGAAACTACAACCCAGGTTTTGGATATTGGTGTTTTGATGATTTATTGGTTGATGATATTGTTGAGTTATAGTAATTGATGTTTATATGGGTTTAGTGATAAGAAAATGATGATTGTAGAAATCCTCAATTTGTTAAATTTTGGAAATAAGATTAAGTAAAGATTATAATTTGGATATGAGTTGACATTGAGAATGATATTGATTGTATTTTGGAGATTGGTTGAGGTTAATTGCTTGTGTGGAGATATGGTTTAAGTGTTGAGTAAATTGAGTAGGAAAGCATGAAGTTAAGACCAAAATTTGGTTTTACGTTGCGACGCATAATGCTCCACGTCGTGATGCGAAATGGGAATTTTCTGGGAATTTTGGAAGGCAGATTACCCAGAAAAGAATTAAGAAAGTTTCGAGGATATAAAGAATAGAACTCAGTCTAGTCCAAAGATCTAGGCAAGTTAGCACAAGGCTTGCAGTACTAGTATAAGTTCCCAAAATAGATCAAACATAGTAGAACTTACAGATTAGCCCAAAGCCAAAAGAAATATGTGGAAGTATAATAGAATAGACCCGAGAGGTTGGAGATATTTTGGAGTGACAAGAGTACCAGTATGGACAGTACAACAGAGTGCCAAAGTCGAGACTTATAACAAGAACAGAGAGCTGAGATCTAGGAAGTAGTTAGAAGAATGAAACACCACTAGCCTCAGCAGCAAGGCGTAGAGCAAAGAAATATGATATGCAAATGGTAAGAGGGATGCGAGAAGTAACGAGAAAATTCAGTACATTCAGGCACATAGATAACATAACGAGAAGATAGTAGTGTAGAGAGTTGATAATAGTTGTGGGGCCCCAAGACATGGAGGAGTGGACCAGGTTCCTGTAGAACGAATGACGACCATTTCTTATAAAAACCTCAGTTTTAGTAAACAAATAGATACCTAACCAGAGCATCACCAAGCTTAAAAGTAAAATAGAAATGCGTGTCTACAGATTCTTATGGAGTGCATGACGCGGAACTCACTTGGAGGATTAGGCCAAGCAAACCTCTCGCAACGGACAGAACCCCAAGAACCGCGAATTTGATTTTGTAGGAACAAAACCCTTCCAAGGCCACAAAGAAGACCCACAAATAACTTGTCTTTGAGAACCCTTAAGATGATTCCTTGAAGTGTTCTGCTAGCACGGAGACGCCACTGAGGTTGCTATGCCTTACATAAGTCGATTGCATGAGATAAGGGGAATCCCTCCCTTAAACAATTTAGGCAATAGCCAAGACTTCAAAATGAAGATGAAATTCGAAATTTGGTGATTAGCTTCTCATTAAGATGAAATGATTTTAAATAGTACAATGAAAGAAACCCTAATGGGTGAAAACGACCAAAACACCCAAAGTTGCTAACTAATGGCTATTAAAAGGCCATGCCCTTAATAGACATTTAATAACAAACACAAAGTCAAAAGAAACAAAGACTTAATCAATAACAAACAAAGACTTAATAAATAACTTTGCCAAAAAAGTCTAAAGTAAAAACACAAAATCATAAAAGTCAACAAATGTGGAAAACTTTTCCAAATTTGTCTAAAGTTGTTCTTTGCACCAAAAGTCCTCCAAATTCGTGGCTTCCATGTATAAAGGCATAATAATGTGTCATAAAGTCCAATAAGTCTTGTCTTGGCCGAATATTTAGTGTCGGGCTTGAATCGGCTTGATCTGTTAACAATATACTCGGCTTCAAGATTGCTGGTGCGTTACTGTGGTATGACTTGGGTCAAGTGAAATAAATTTGGACCCACTACATTGAAGCCCTCATGTGACGCCAATATGCCCCAGAGTTGTCTGTCACACTCGACCATGGCATTTTGCGCTAGCCCCGCCATTACGTCTCTAATCTTCTTAGCTTTTTGGCATGTGATTGGACCTGTTGGCAATTGCAAAGGATTTAATGTTCCTTAAGTTGTTGGATTCATGTCATTCCCTCCCTCTTGAAAAGGATTCGACCTCGAATCTGTACCTGCATAAAAAAGAGTTAAGTCATAAACATTAAATGTTGCAGACATATTATGCTCACCTTGTAAATCCAGCTTGTATGCATTGTCATTAATCTGTTCCAAGACTTGAAATGGACCATCCCATCTCGGTTGTAGCTTGGATTTACGCTATTCAAGAAATATTTCCTTTCGTATGTGTACCCAAACCTAATCTCCAGGTTGAAATACCACATGTTTTCTTCCATTATTGGCATGAAAAGCATATTGTTCATTTTTTCGTTGTATATGCTCTCTTGCTTTCTCATGTATGTGTTTCACCAAATCAGCTTTCTTTTTTCCATCTAACCATGCATGCTCATCAACAGGCAATGGTAACAAATCTAATAGAGTTAGTGGTTGAAAACCATAAACAATTTCAAATGGTGAATAAGATGTGGAAGAATGAATGCTACGATTATATGCAAATTCAATAAAAGGCAAAAAGTCCTCCCAAGTTTTCAAGTTCTTAGAGACAATAGTACGCAATAACTGAGTCAAAGTCCTATTAACCACTTCAGTCTCTCCATCAGTTTGGGGATGACAAGTAGTAGAATACAAAAGTTTTGTTCCTAACTTACCCCATAAAACTTTAAAAAATTGACTAAGGAATTTAAAATAATGATCTGAAACTATACTCCGTGGAATTCCATGGAGTCGTAACACTTCTCTAAAGAATAAGTCAGCAATGTTAGTGGCATCATCAGTTTTATGACATGCTATAAAGTGTGCCATCTTATTGAACCTATCAACCACTACAAAGATAGAATCTCTACCATGCCTAGTCCTAGGTAAACCCAATATAAAGTCCATTGATACATCTACCCACGGCTCACTAGGTACAGGCAACGGTGTATACAACCCATGAGGCATAACCTTAGATTTAGCCTTTTTACAAATCAAGCATTTATCACACAAACGCTCAATATCTCTCCGAATTTTAGGCCAATAAAAATGTTCACTCAATACCCCTAAGGTCTTAGAAATGCCAAAGTGCCCCATTAAACCTCCCCATGCGCTTCTCTAACTAACAACTCACGCATACTACAAACAGGAATGCATAATCTATTCTCCCTAAACAGAAACCCGTCATGTTGATAGAATTTATTAAAGGTAGACTTTTCACATGCAGCATAGATGGTACTAAAGTCAGTATCATTTGCATAAAGTTCCTTAATAAATTCAAACCCAAGTATTCTTGCACTCAATGAAGTAAGTAAAGCATACCTTCGCGATAGTGCATCAGCGACAATGTTTTCCATACCTTGTTTGTAGCGAATTACGTATGGAAATGTCTCAATGAACTCCAACCACTTTCGTGTCATTTGTTCAACTTACCTTGGCCCTTCAAATGCTTCAATGATTCATGATCAGTATGGATCACAAATTCTCGAGGCCATAGATAATGCTGCCAAGTCTCAAGGGCTCTCACTAGCGCATACAACTCCTTGTCATATGTGAGGTACCTCAAAACTGCTCCATTCAGCTTCTCACTAAAGTAAGCTATTGGTTGCTTTTCTTGCATAAGAACAGCTCCAATGCCTATTCAGGATGCATCACACTCAATCTCAAATGTCTTTTCAAAATTGGGTAGCGCCAAAACTGGTGCACTACATAACTTCATTTTAAGATCCTGGAATGCACACTCCTACTCTTCTCCCCATTTCAAACCAACAGTTTTCTTCACTACTTCAGTCAGTGGTGAAGCAATACTACTGAAGTCTTTAACAAATCTGTGATATAAGCTTGCTAATCCATGGAAGCTTCTAACTTCTGTCACTGTCGTTGGTGTAGGCCAATCCTGAATCGCCTTCACCTTCTCTACATCAACTTTAATGCCATCTACACTTACAACAAAACCAATGAAAACAATTCTATCCATACAAAAAGTGCACTTACCAAAGTTAGCATACAGTTTTTCATGTCTCAACACTTCAAGAACATGCTTCAAATGTGTAACATGCTCATCTAATGTTTTACTGTAAACTAAGATGTCATCAAAATAAACTGCAACAAACTTACCTATAAAACTACGTATAACATGATTCATCAATCTCATAAATATGCTAGGTGCGTTTGTAAGACCAAATGGCATAACTAACCATTCATACAAGCCATACTTGGTCTTAAATGCAGTTTTCCACTCATCTCCCTCTCTCATGCGAATTTGATGGTATCCACTCTTTAAATCAATCTTACTAAAAACTTTGGAACCATGCAATTCATCCACATGTCATCTAGTCTAGGAATAGGGTGACGATACTTTACCATTATATTTTTTATCGCTCGACAATCAACGCACATACGCCACGACCCATCTTTCTTAGGAACTAGAAGAACTGGTACCACACAGAGACTCATACTTTCTCTAACATACCCTTTCTCCATCAACTCCCTCACTTGCTTCTGAAGTTCCGTCGTCTCCTCCGGATTGCTTCGGTAGGCTAGTCTGTTGGGAATGACTGCGCCAGGTAAGAAATCTATCTGGTGCTCAATACCTCTAATGGGTGGAAGCCCACTAGGAATGTCCTCTGTCAGCACATCACTGAATTCCTACAAAAGAGATGAAATGGAGACAGGAAACAAAGGGTCAGTGTTAGCAATACAAATACGGTGTTCCTTGTAGACCAACAAAAGCATAAGCTTGCTAGCCTAAAAATCTTTCTTTGCTTCACATTCACCCATGTAAAAGCTCTTTTTCACTCGCCCTTTTGTTTCCCCCTTAAGTTCACTCACACTCCCATTGGAAACACTCTTGGCCTTTGCCTTATTTTCCTTACTAGGTTCGGTCACACTCCCCTCACGTGTTTTCCCCAAGGTTGTGTTTGCACTCTCAATCTCTCTATCTCTCTCAAGTTGCAACTTGACTTGATCCTCGTGGACTTGCTTTGGTGTGAGTGGGTACAAGGTAATGGGTTTTCCCTTATGTTGAAAGGAATATTTATTCTTGAACCCATCGTGAATAACTTTCCTATCAAACTGCCACGACCTGCCCAAATGAATATGTCCTGCATGCATCGATATCACATCACATAGGACAGCATCCGTGTATTTCCCAATGGTAAAGCTCAATAACACATGCTTTGTCACCTTTATCTCGCCATAATCATTTAACCACTGCAACTTATAAGGCTTGGGATTCTTCAAACAATCTAATCCCAACCTCTCAACTAAAGCCGTACTTGCGCCATTAGCACAAATGCCCCCGTCAATGATCATACTACACCATTTACCATTCACACGGCATCTGGTATGAAATATGTTCTCCCTCTGTTGATCACTCTCATCCTCAACAATTTGTGCACTCAAAACACGCTTGACAACTAAGGGCAAGTTATCCAGCGGGTATGCAGCTCCCTCTTTGTCACAAGTATCCTCAATCTCAGGCTCATCATCATCAACCGCAACCTCATTGTCAGTAGAATGTACTTCACCACTCTTCTTATCAATCACTAAGGTGCGCCTATTGGGGCACTGTGAAGAATAAGTCTCATGCCCAAACACTTGAAACACTTGATGTCCTTTGTCTTTGGTGTTGTACCTTCAGGTTTCGTTCTAGCTTGCTTGGTTATGTAACTTCTTTACCCTTGGCACCAGGTTCAGCCTTTGGCTTGTTAAAGCCTCCATCTCGTCGATCATTAGGAACCCATTTCCCCTTCCATGTAGAAGTAGTATGAGTACCAAATCTGGATGTAGACTTCTTCTTGAGTTGCCTTTCTACCTTGACAGCCATGTCAAGCATATCCTCCAAATAAACATAATGATGCAACTCCACCATGTTGGCAATCTCTCTATTCAAGCCCCCTAAAACCCGTGCCATAGTATCCTCCACTACATTCACCTTGATCATTACAACCTCCATCTCATTATAATAATCCTCTACACTCTTGGTCCCCTGATATAAATATTGTAGTTTCTGATGCAACTCTTGGTAGTAATGGCTGGGTATAAATCGTTTCCTCATGAGACCTCGAAGTTCTTCCCATGTCTAAATTGGCCTCTCATAATTCTGATTTGGTTGGTGACAATCTGATCCCACCAAATCATAGCATAATCTGTGAATTCCATGACTGCTAGATTGATCTTCTTCTCATATGAGTAATGATGACAATTGAAAATCAATTATATTTTCTTCTCCCACTCTAAATATGCTTCTGGATTATTCTTCCCCTTGATGTTTGGTATTTTGATCTTGGCAGCTCAAATCACCATCAACATCACCATGTCTACCGTAACCCCTCCTGTCATAATCCTCACGCATGTCATCAAATGCACCTCTACCATCAAACCGTCTATCCCTCCTATTATTCCTCCTATCAAACCTCATATTAGGCCTCCTATCCGGCCCTGGCTAAAATCTCTCATCCACATCAATAAGATCATCAGAATCATCAAACTCATTTTCAGCTTCTTCTTCATCTGGTGGTACCCGTCATGGTTCCATATTCTGAGGTGGTGGTATATGTCGAGGTGGTGGTCTGGGAACACTACCTGTTCGATTACTCTCTACTTCCCTGGATAACTTATCAAAAGCAGCATTCATGTTTTCCATCATATCTATGAATTTCCTTTCTAAAGCCTCAAGTTTATCATCCACTGTCAAACTAGTACATGCCATCTCAAAGCTTCAACAAACAGATTATAAGTAACAATATGTGAAAATAATTAGATATCCTCACAACCTCACAATCTCACAAGCTCACATGTTTACACTCAAATATGTATCATTCCACTCGTGTTTACACTCAATATGTATCACTCCACTCGTGTTTACACTTAATATGATGTGAATATGACTTACCTAAAGTTCACAACAATGTGTAATCTTCAAGCTAGCATAAACAATAAGAATCAATAATGTATATAGGATAGTGTGAAATAATGCGAATAAGAATAGTAATCACGAAGACTCAATCAAAGAAACTTAAGCTAAAGAGCACGAATAAGAAAAAAAATAAGTAGAGTTAGCAAAATGCGCAAACAAACAAGCAAGCACTCAATTGACACTTAGCCAATCTTGTAATCACTCTACTGTTTTGTCTCACTTACTTTTGTTTTTTTTTACACTTTTCTCTTTTCACTCCTTTCTTTTGCCTCTCTCACTCACAAGTATATACAAAGCAAATGAAATACAATGCAAATATCAATATTTCAAGAGGTAGCAAGTAAAACTAGCTTGGATATACACTAAATTAGTGCAAATTTGGTGCACTCAACCTCACTTCACTTGATTCTTCAACATTAACAACACAAATCAGCAAAGGTACACTATGTATAACTCACGAAAATTATCAACTTCATGCATTTCAATTTTTTTCATTATTCATTCACTCACTTTCATCACGAATGCACTCAAACACTCTTTCTTTTCACTCAAACTCACAAGATTGCACTACGATCACAGGAATGCAAATAAGCAAGTTCACGCAAATGCCAAGATGAATGATGTCAATTCTGATTTTGCAAAGTTGATATGAATAATACTTATGGAAACAACACTAATTGCATGTATTCAACAATAGAAAGACAAGATATGTCAATAAATCTCACATAGTCAAATCTAACATGATTCTCTTTTTTTGTTTTTTTTTTCAATCTGACCTGATTCCTTTTTTTTAACACAAAATAACTTAATAACAACAATGTTGAACACGTCCTAGTAACATACAATTAACAAATAAACACTTGATTTAAGTAAAGAAAATAAAGCTCTAATTTTGACTCAGAGTCCGAAACGAGAACATGAAGAAATACTCATGATCAATCAAAAAACACTCAAAGGCATATGTTATTCATGCTATTTTGACACAAATAAACAAGAAACAATAAGAAACAACAAGATCCAACAAAAAACTAAGAATCAAGATGAACAAGTATTTGATGACCAACAAACACAATAAAGACTAAATAAAAAAACACAAAGTAAAGAGAAGAAAAATCAGACCTTGGAACCCTAAGCTCTGATACCAAATGACGCGGAACTCACTTGGAGGATTAGGCCAAGCAAACCCCTCGCAACGGACAGAACCCCAAGAACAGCTAATTTGATTTTGTAGGAACAAAACCCTTCCAAGGCCACAAAGAACTTGTCTTTGAGAACCCTTAAGATGATTCCTTGAAGTGTTCTACTAGCACGGAGACGCCACTAAGGTTGCTACGCCTTAGATAAGTCGATTGCATGAGATAAGGGGAATCCCTCCCTTAAGTAATTTAGGCAATAGCCAAGACTTCAAAATGAAGATGAAATTCGAAATTTGGTGATTAGCTTCTCATTAAGATGAAATGAGTTTAAATAGTATAATGAAAGAAACCTTAATGGGTGCAAAATGACCAAAACACCCTTAGTTGCTAACTAATGGCTATTAAAAGGCCATGCCCTTAATAGACATTAATAACAAACACAAAGTCAAAAGAAACAAAGACTTAATCAATAACAAACAAATACTTAATAAATAACTTTCCAAAAAAGTCTAAAGTAAAAACACAAAATCAAAAAAGTCAACAAATGTGGAAAACTTTTCCAAATTTGTCTAAAGTTGTTTCCTTGCACTAAAAGTACTCCAAATTCGTGGCTTCCATGTATAAAGGCATAATGATGTGTCATAAAGTCCAATAAGTCTTGTCTGGCCGAATATTTAGTGTTGGGCTTGAATCAGCTTGATCCGTTAATTTAAAAATACTCGGCTTCAAGATTGCTGGTGCGTTACTCTGGTATGACTTGGGTCAAGTGAAATAGCTTTGGGCCCACCACATTGAAGCCCTCATGTGACGCCAATATGCCCCGGAGTTGTCTGTCACACTCGACCATGGCATTCTGCGCTAGCCCCGCCATTGCGTCTCTGATCTTCTTAGCTCTTTGGCGTGTGATTGGACCTGTTGGCAGTTGCAAATGATCAAATGTTCATTGAGTTGTTGGATTCATGTCAGTGCATGTGCTCACCCCAGTAAAGAGAGGAACAAGTAAAGAAGAGCAATTGACAGATTAGACAATTGCGAGATGGCTGTTGGTTTCTATTATATGTCCCAAGGAAAGATTAAGCTTATGAAATACAACAATGAATATATATAATAAACTTGAAGCATGGCGGAATCATACTTACAAAGCTTTTGTGATGAAAAGATGAACAAAGGTTGAAGCTCCAAGATCCTTGAAGTTTCGGCCAAGAGGAGGAAAAGAGTTGAAAGCTCTAAGCTTTGTGTTCCAAGCTCCAAGGTGGTTTCCCTATCACCTCCTATGATTCTTGCTTGTGCTAGCAAAAATGGAGAATGAGAAAAACAATTTTCTGCCTTGTTGGTGCAGCTCACGGCGTGAGCAAGAGAGGAAGAGATGAGAGTGTTTCACTTTTGATTTTCTTTTCTTTGCATGCCAAAAAACGTGAATGACCAAGGAAGATGAAAAGTGAATTGATATCTAATACCAAAAGAATTTTTTAATGCAAAAAATCCTTCCAAAACCGTGCATGGCTTTCCCTCCAAAATGAATTCATCATTTGCTATCATTACCATACTTTGAGATTAGAGACAATGCATCATCCCTTAAAGGTGACTAGATACATTCACTATCTATCGTATTAAGTAATGAGATATCGCGATGTGATTTGCGGATATCACTCGATTCAAAATACGAATGTGTTCGCAAGCACTTACGGGCTCGGTTTCGTTAATTCCAAATTAACGAATTTCCGTCGCGACGTGAATTAAATAATTACGCCTTGCAAAATTACTATTCAGTTCGCTAATGAATTAATTCTAAATTAATTCGTTTGCCCGAATTAAAATCCGATTTTAATTCCGCGTCGAAATCTAATTTCGTTTAATAATAATATCGAATATATTATTTTATTGACTAATTCCAGATTAATCGATCTCTCTCTCTTTCCTAATAAGGCATTTTATCCAAGATAAAGTTTCTCCGTTATTAATCCAAGATTAATAAAGTTCGAATCAAACATCATAGGTGAATCTTCAGGAAGCGACCCAAGAGATCTCCGGATATGTTGGCAGTAAATACGGTCATCGGATAATCCGAACACGTACGTACCTCGTACTACGTTTTTATCGATTCACTAGACAAGGTTGGCTTCTAGCAAAGCGCCATGCCTACCCAATTCTCCAGAAATATTCTTATAGGAATATAAGATCTATATCAAGTGTAGTATACCGTAGTATTGCATACATCGATCCAGTATCGGACGATCACATGTTTGGCCTGGGGCTGGAAATGTGTGTTGCCCCGTACGAAACATATATCGGACATCAAGCAACTAGTCTCTTTAAATCGGACAATCCTGACCTGGTCATATTGTCCCGACGGTTGCAACCTTTTATAGAGTACTAGTTCTGTGTCCTGCGTTATCATCACCTCCATATGTCTGAAGTGATACTTCCATCTCGACATCACATCCAGTACGCTACGATTCTCGATAAACCCAGAAGAGGTGTACACAGAACCGGTTAAGGTCCCCAACCACCAAAACCAAAGTTTACCGATTGTCGCAAGTACTAGCGATGTAAGTCTCAGGTTAAGACCATATACACCTACCCTGATGCGGCCTCCCATAGACACGCAGACATACTACCAATGGGATTCTGCGGGGTCTATCCAGAGCGAAGCTGTTTTCCGTACCATCGGTTAAAACACAACCTCCTATCGCACTTGCATAAGTATCCAATACTTAAATATATGAGAACTATGCCGTTGTGCCCTCACAACGTGCACAAGCGCAATACTAGTCTATTCCGCATTATCGATGTCCGATCTCGATAATACTCGACTAGGGATATTTAATGATTAAACCTTTATGGATTGATACTGTCTCATATCATCTCAATCTGGTATTAATCATATGGACTTTCGCCATTTATATAAAAAGTAAATAATATTACAAAACGGCAAAAGGCAAATTCATTATCACATAGTTAATTTTGTACAATAATACAATATCATTTACAAACAGTGACCCTATGGGACATAATGTCTAACAATGGCTAGACAGCCAAATTGATGAATCCAATAAAACATAGATAAGAAGCATGAGATAGAATAGTTCGAAGCCATAATAAGTTGAGCGATGTTTGGAAGCCACCATTGAATTAATAAACCCTTAATGAAGTAAAGACTTAGAGTATGAAGAGACCAGGGAGAAAGATTCTCAAGAATATAGAGAACAACTTATAAAAAGTTTCATCGTATTGAGAAGGAAAGACTAGGTAAAGAGTAGTACTTGAACCAAAGAAGATTTAGTAGGAGATGTCCAAAGCAATCGAAGTTGATGGAGTTTCCAAGAGAATAAAAGTGCAAGAAACTAAGATGAGAAGAAAAGTCAGGGGACAAAACAAAACTTAGTAAAAAAGAATAACAGAGGGAGTACGGTAGGAGTTTGAGAGAGTATAAACCTTATGGAGGTTCACAATAAGGGGTGGTATTATCGATAATTATAAAAGAAATTAGTAGTAAAGTTGAAATATGAAATTCAAATAATTCCTAGTAGTAGTACTCTAGTGGGGGAGCCAACACCAGACATATAAACAATATAGTTATAAGTTTATAGATGAACAGTACAAGCAACTACAGCATGAGTAGCCAGTGAGAACAACACCACCGGAAGACTCCAATTCAAAACCCACCCTCCCAACCCTCGTAAAACAAACGACAACAAAGAACAACTTCGATGTTCGCCTCAAATATTCCCAGAAACAAGAGAATGCATAGTGGAAAGAGATCGAAATAAAAAATCTTTAGATATAGTACAAGAACAGAATAAAATAGGAAATAATTCTAAGTGAGAGATCTAGAAGAGAAGTTATACAGATAAAAGAATGAAGAGAGAAATTAATACCTAAGCAGTGACAAGGATATAAGAGAACATCGTTAAACATGATTAAAGACATGTGAGAGGTAATATCTTTCGGATGAGAAGACAAAAATATAGAACTTAAAAGTTTCAGGTACGGAAAAGAACATGAGGGTAGGCGAACGGGTCAGCAAGCAAAAGGCTTAGAAGTTTGACTGTCAAGGTGCAACGACAATAGAAGAAAGTACTAAGTAAGTATTGGCCGAAGTGTAGTATAATACAGAATCGATAAAATAAGTTTACTATAATATGGGAAACAATAAAGAAGGGGTATCCTAACATACAACCAGACATGGAAACGAGTTTGTGTGAAGGAACAACAACCAGATTTATAGTAACAATGAAAGCAAAGTACAAAAAGAGAATAAACTTTGACCATGACTAAATCGCCAGCACTGATAGTAGGGAATGCAGTTTAAGCACCAAGGTGCATGCAATTAAGCCCGAATCTTTAGCCAATTGAGGAGGACCGCTAGAAACTACCTAGAAGCAACAATTCAAGTACAAACGTCATATCCGTAACCTTAGAAGCCCTAGGCCCCCATAGATAAGCAGAGATGTTGGAAGAAGAGAAGTTCATAAGCAGTTGAAGCTTCGCTAGGGAAAATATAAAGAGAGTTAAGTACCTAAGATATGAGAAGGAATATTAAGATCAAGCTAAACAAGTGGAGCTAAAGAAGTATAGCGTATAAGCATTATTAATAATGACAAGGATCGCCCCTGTAAACTATCGATTTTGGAGAGGGAGAATGGGAAGTCTAACAGTGGAGACACCAGTATTTTTAGTGAGAGTCAAAGGTACCAACTAATAAGAAAAACTCGATCAAGTCAAATAATTATCAAGCATAACTAAAGATCTAGAGAAAGGGATTTCCTTGGAGACAAAGAGTGTTGGGCACAGCTAGAGGTCCAAAAATGAGGTAATTGATGATACTCAACAAATATCTTATGAAACGAGAACAAGGTAGCTCCTCTTAGTAAAAAACTTAAGAGATATTCACTGAAGCCACGAATTTTGAAGCAGTTTACCCAAGTATGACAAAAGGTATATGCATGAGTTAGAGATTAAGAATGATGGAGAATATCATATGCTTACTAGTCAAGTGGTAAATGACCACATTATTCTGTGGTGTAATGATAGCACACGAAAAATCTTCGGGAAGTGGTATAGTACAGCAGATGAGACTAAGGCAATGAGTATATAGTAAGATAAAGCTGGTAGTTTATAAGGAACCAACAAAGTCTGAGATATGTCATAAGATCCTAAGTTTAAAGAGGATTCGAGGACGAATCATATTTAAAGGGGAGGATAATTTGTAACGATCGGTAATCTCTACTAATGTTGCATTGTAGTACTGTTACATCGTGGAATAAGTGTTACATAATATAAATTATGCTCGAGCATATATACATTCATGGAACGACTTTGGGGATAAACTGTAAATTCTTCGAAACTTCGATGCGAAATTCTATGATGTTCCATTCTGGACAGCCCATGGTATTTAGGCCGTAACTCTCTCATACGAACACTGATTTTTATGAGTTTTATACCGTCGGAAATTTGAGATCGAGAACGCGTTGAACGATTTTCCAAATTCGAACCAGAAATGGTATAAAAATACAGATAAAAAATTAGGATGAAAAGTATCTGAGGGCTTTCTAGTAAATTCTATAAGTATCTTCAAAATTCTAAATATTTTCTATTTCTTTAATGGACCAAGTATAAAAGGGGATACTATTCAAGTATCCCAAAAAATTCAAAAGAAGAAGAAAGAAAACGTGAATGGAGGAAGGAGAAGAAGAAGAAAGAAAAAGAAAGAAAATTAAAGAGGAATAGAAGAAAAGATGAAAAAGAAAAGAGGGAAGAGGCAGGAGAAGAGTTTGAAATCTATGAAGGCTTGAGGAATGAAGAAAACCAAGAGAAAGAAGGTAAGGAAACTTTAACCCAAGTTTTGGATATTGGTATTTTGATGATTTATTGGTTGATGATATTGTTTAGTTATAGTAATTGATGTATATATGGGTTGAGTGATAAAAAAAATGATGATTGTAGGAAATCCCCAATTTGTTAAATTTTGGAAATGAGATTAAGTAAAGATTATAAGTTGGATATGAGTTGACATTGAGAATGATATTGATTGAATTTTGGAGATTGGTGGAGGTTAATTGCTTGTGTGGAGATATGGTTTAAGTGTTGAGAAAATTGAGTAGGAAAACATGAAGTTAATACCAGAATCTAGTCTTGCACCGCGGCGCAGAACGCTCCGCGTCACAATGCGAACTGGGAATTTTCCAGAAATGCTTCTGGTGTGATGCGTGTCGGGACGAGCAAGGTATTGCATCGCGACGCATACTGGCAATGTTTGGGTATGTTCTAGAACGATACGCGTCGCGACGCATGATCAAAAATTTCCCAAATCATTTTCAAACAATCTCAGTTTCACTCAAACGTGTTAGAGACCACCCTTAGGGTCTTGTATCAGTTCATATACATACCTTACATCAGGTAACTGTTGGGAAGCGGCCGCGAGTGCGCAGCGGAAAATTAAAATTTATGAAGCCGCTATCCCTTTGCCGACGACCCATTTGTTTTGATTATTCTATAAGCCTAGGCATGTACTATATATTCTAAGCATAAAAACTCATAAAACATGCAAAGAACATAAACCTAAACATGCTAACTATCATAAGAACTCTAATTAGAATAAAGAAAGAAAACGACTTACTTGAACCAAAGACTCATCCAGTCCTCAATCCAATCTACAAGCTTTTCTCGAACTCAGCAAGCTCTTCCACGTTCCAAAGAGCCACCCAAGTGTGTGGCCTCCAAAGGTGCACACACCAAAGCCAAAACTCAACGGCAAGACTACGCCTTGAGTGCACGGGTATTTTGCCCTTGGTGCTAGCCTAGGCAAATACCTCAAAACGTTTAACTTCAGATTCCTCTACTCAATTAGACTTAAGGATCCTCAAAATCAGTGGCTTACTCTTAAACTTTAGAGTTGCTAACTTATATAAACCCAAGGAATTAAAGGTTTTGGTGTAAAAATTTGTAAAGAATTCTTTGGGTTTATATAGGTGCTCCAAAGACAACAAAATTAATTAAGAATCTGATGTGGGATAAATGCTAATTAAATATTAGCCATTGGATCTTAATATAGTGGTTTAATGAGATTATAAAACCCTAATAAGAGTTTGGGTCGAATTTGAATTCAAAACAAATAAAAAAAATAAAAAAGGCAGATTTTTTTTCTTTTTCATTTTTCCAATTCCCAAAGTGCCCTTATCTTCATTCACCAATTCTTAAGCCACTTTGGAACCTCATAAATGAATTGTTCAATAATTAAAAACATTGAACCATTTATGAACAATTCCTACAACAATCATATATGCTGTTAAATTTGTACTGTGAACTGTTAACCATTGATTTCGACTTTATTATGTGTGACCTTTTGGGTTCCCCTCAAGTTGGACATGAAATGAATCGTGATAATTTAATCGAACATAAATTATACTCCGATCAAATGGTCGTTCGATTTCAATGACCAAGGTTGACATCTAGAAACATGCCAAGGCCCCTAAATGAGAAGGAAATATATACACCCATTTTGTATGCGATTTACATATGATACGGTCCCTCGCCTCACTGTATCCCCACCGTTTGACCTAGGGTATGGAAAGTGTCTACCCATATAGTCAAATGTATGACGTTGATAGTGTCATGAATCGTGCTAACTCAAGAATGTCACATGATTCTTCCGCTGCGGCCACAGTCTCAAGCACTGATCACACATATCAACATTCGAACTGGAATACTACTCTTATAAAAAACATATTATCCGAGAGAGTGGCAATTCTCTGTTGTATCTTTACAAACCTCATGTGTTTCAACAAATGACCCAATCATACCCTTATGACTGGATCTTTTGAACCGGGGAATGAGAATGTCAAATTCATTTGATCCACAAATAAGATTGTAAAGAACTAAAGTCTAAGGAATATTCATACAATCGATACATGAAAGTTCTCACAGACACATGGGATAAACACTCCGTGTGAAAACTTTCGGCGGTCAGTTCGATGGACACGAGCAACTCATCATCCATGTGATACACCAAGCAGACGGATCTCCGCTAGTAGCCTATGAGATCGGCTACCCCACTAAAGGGCGGATCATATCATCATGCTAGTCTCTCCGCTTTGTGAACGCCCAGATTATTCATAAAACTATGTTGGTTTTCTATAAGGTCCCAAGATCAATAACAAGACATGAAACATGCATGAATACATCAACGGAGGTAGCGGAATACTCACATTGATCGGTTGAGTCGATTTGGAGACGATTCAAGCCCAAAAACGCACTGCCTTTCACGCCCACTGCATGCAGTCCACTGCCCTGCAAAACAGAAAATTGGGTGAAGAAACGGAGCTCCAATCATCGTCGGATGGATCCCGTCTCATGGGGGAACCTCCCTACCACCTTCGCAAGACTTGTAAGTGTGCTAGCACTTGATTTCTCACCATGAGAAACCACTCTTGCTTCCCTTTAGCTCACGCCCAAACTGGTTCCAAACCAGTGAACACTCCCTTGTGTTGCCGTGAGAGAGAAGAGAGAAATGAGAGAAAATTGTGTAATGGTTTGTTAATTAAAATGATTTACCAAAAATCAATTTATATTTATGCCATAATTTATTAAATTAATAATAAACTTATGACACAAATTCATGCAAAGGCTTAGAGTGTCAAACACTTCATTTCCATGCAATACCATTGAGTGCATTGTACACAATCTCCATGCAAAGCATTAGAGTGTCAAATAAGCATAATATGACATGTGTCAAAGTTAATGCATATCTTGACATGTGTCATGTGGGCCCCACACGTTTCCCAATGAAAGTGGGCCCACGTGCACTCACGCGTTCGGGTTCGATATTTCCGAAATACCGAGCTTACGTCGCGAC
>SKCR01001023.1:0-28708 GCA_019454045.1 Zanthoxylum bungeanum | reverse complement strand
GTTTGATGATGTGAGCGTGATGTCACTCCAACGGTAAGCCTCGGCCCATTAAGCAAATTTCTTTCTTCTCTGCTAACTAATATTTCTTCAGTATCATTTGTTGCAGTGAGAAGTGGCTGCAACTCCAGTTGTAGTTATATGAAAAGGAACCAAATTCTAAAGAGAAAGTTCTACGCATTTCAGGTAAGAAACTTTGTCGATGCCAAAAAGCGAGTCGAGTTTCTATTTTGAGGATTCAAATATGTAACAAATTTCAGTTATTACTCTCAACTTGTCGATTTTATATGCTTCGAATTATTAAATTCAAGAAAAAGAGAAGCTACAAATAAAATATAAATTGAATTACTGGAAACTGTGTAAGAGTGGCTGATTGTTGCTATCATAAGTGGACAAGAGGTGTTTTTGAAATTATATATGTCTGGTCTAGGAGCGTTGCTATGATGGATTTGAAATTTATGATTTCATGCTTAGAATAACCTATGGTTGATTTATTATTTGTTATTTTCCTGAGTTGAATACTAATAGTAGAATTTTGATGGTTATTCTTAGGATTAGTCGTGTATTGAAGTTGGAATGTCGAAAGATTGCACAATGGAGTATAAAGATGATAATCTAGGAGTCGAGTTGTCAGAATGTCACACGATTAAAATTGAAGATTGTGGTAAAGAAAGCAAAATGTCAGCGCACAGTGTGATGCACTTCAAAGTTGCTGAAAAAGAACACAATACACGCAAAAGGGATCCTATTCAAATACAAGAAGATATGTATAAAAGATCAGTATTATCTTTGACAAGTCCTTCATACCTTCTAAAACTTGGACTTGGCTTGAAGATATTGCGTTGGGAATTCACAATAGATTGTGTTACCTTTTGCGGAAACTTGTGAGACAACACAATTGGGTGGATGCAAGTGGTGTGCTCAGTGTGTTGTTGAAAGGGACGAGCAAGGAGAAATGTCCTATGGCTAATCGGCTTAAGTATATGGTATGACATTTATGCCAATTCTTATGATTGTATTTTTTTTTTAATTTATAATTATTGTACTTACTGTTGATTTGAATTTGACAGTTATGCATTATGATGATTACATTAAATGGATTGATTAAAATTTGTAGGTAGATAATTATGTATGTGAAAGTTGCAAATATGAGAAGTTTCCCTGATTTTGGTTTCCTTAGAGTACTATTGTCTTATCAGTATGTCTTATCAGTAAAGCAATAGTTAATTATTAGATTCTTGACATTTAGGGTTTACCGTTGCATCATTTCCAATCAAACATTTTATTGTTCTATTCTCTATTTGTGTATTAGTTTCAATCAAATAGATTTTGCACTGCTATTATACTGTATGAACCACTGATTAGGGCGAGCTTGCCATTGGTGATTTTGTAGCTTAATAACTGAAGCAAAATAGGTTAAAGGGATATTGGTAGGAAAGACTAGCAGAACTACCTCCAATCAGTGTATAACATTCTTTATCTCATGAATTTATCATGTGGTGCAAAAAGCATTCGTGAAAAACCATTCTTGTTCACTTTGATATCGTTTCCCCTTTGCTCAAAATGACTATTGGACTGTTAGCAGATTTTGATGGTTATATGCTTTGGTATTCTTAGGTTTGATTAAGTCACTTGCGTGCTATCATTTTATTTATGAAGTCTTTTAACTCTCTTTTGATTTATGGATTCTAAATGTTTATCTGGATTTTCAAAATGGAAACTCATTGATATATGTATTAGCACAATAGGTTTCAATGGAGCTGCTTAATCATGTGGAAAGTGGCACCGTTAACCCAACAAGGATCAAGTATGTCTATGACATTTGGACGAAAAGGATTGAATCAAGAAAGAATCATCATTGGAGGTATATTTTTTATTTTTGTTCTCAATCTTTTAAATATTGGTAGCATGATGTTGACCAAATCCTTCCTTAGCTATGTGAGTGGGATTTGAACCCAAAACTCTTGTATCACCGCAAAATATTATATCAATTGAATTGAACTTACTAGTAGTCAAGCATGCACTCTTGAATATTACTTAATTAGCTTATAAAGAATAATTTGTTTATTTTTTCCTTTTTTCCATTATACTGTGGCTTGTGTTCGTTGCTATATCTATATGTTCATTATATTGTTCCTTGCTCTAGTTTTTTTATCATTCATCAAGTGATGTTCACATTGATACTATGATGCAATTGCTTATTCTTTCAAAAGTTAATCCACTTTACCAAATAAAAGACTAAGATAGTAGGGGAAAATTGCCAACTAAAAGAAAAAGAGGGGATTTAAATATTTTAGTGAAACACATGGACGATGGATATACATAAAGGAATTTGCACTTGGCACTTTATTATGCTTACCTTTAAATGGTTTTGATTATATTGATGCCATTAACTATATGTTTGGACAATCAACAAATATGTTTAAACTAATTATATTTATGATATATTTTGTCAACTATTTTCAAGCTGGTAGTGGTACACCTTTTTTTCCTTCTTGACTTAATCTATGAGGGAGTGTGGACTGTCCTGTGGGCTCTATATTTAAACATGTGTACATGCAATAATATTTTCTTCTCTGTATTGATGTTTACATGCCAAGCAGGAAAAATTTGTGCTTTCTTTGGAGTTTATCATTTTCTGGCTCGTACAAGGTGATGTTGAAGAAGCAAATCTGGCTGCTTTGAGGTAGTCTGTGTTCTTCTATGTATATTAATTGCCTGACTATATAAACAAAGAGCAGTATATTTAGCCTCTTATAGAAATTTATAGTATCTACTTATATCTTCATGATGGAATGTTGTCGTGCCTTTCCATTATGTAAAAGGAAGAAGTTTTAGAGACATTCTTTTGCTGTAGTTTTGTGAGAAAAATCTTAGAAATCTTGTTTCTAAGACAAGCTGTATGGGGTTTACTTATAGAGTTCTTTATGTTGCCATTTCATGCTTAGGTGACCTTCAGTGTTGAAATTTACTTAGCTTTAGCACATTTATTATATTTTTTGGTTTTTAATCTACAGCCTTAATGATGTCATCTAAATTAGTGTGAAGACTATTTCAAAACTTGGTTGGTAGGGTGGCATAAAGGTTTTATATCTCAATGTGGAATCTGTGAATCTCAGTGTGGAATCTGTATATCTTTAGAAATTTCAATAAGTCAACTGCAGCAGAGAAATTGCTAATAATCTTTTAAACATCTCTTCTCTCTTATTCTCTTACCATCCAAATTTTTTTTGGATGTTTTTTTCTCTTATTGCTAAGCTTGAATTGGACCCATGTGATTAGTTGCCATCTTTACTAAAATTTGACTAACTCCATGCATATTAATTGTCTCTAGTTCTTGCATATCTTAGATGTAGCTTCTCTGTTTGATATATTTTTCTATTATTCTCTTGAACTCGTACTAATTTATTAGTTTTTTCCTATATGTAAAGCTTGAAATCAACAACGGGAAACTGCTTTTTCCATCTGAATGGACACCTAAATATCCAGTAGGTTTATGCCTATGTTAAGATTTAATGAATTTGTGGTACTAATCCTTGTGAATCAATTGGGTTCGAAATTAGCTTCAGTTACTCTGCTTGCTTTTTTGAATGTTTACGTGATCAAAACTTACTACAATAACATATAAGTCTTGGGGATGTTATTTTCTATTTGAGGAGTTTGTAATGTTTTAGCTACATTGTTGTTATTGATCTTGCTTCAAAAATTTCCATATCTTCTCTATACATGTACATTTGTAGGCTCTTTTTAACATGTTCAAGAATATCATAGACCAATATTGCTATATTGGTTGGGATAGACATTTTTGGTTTTTGATTGAACCATTAATATACTGTTGCCTTTTCCAGTTACAAATTTCATTCATATCAATACTTCTTTATCATAAAATAAATATAAAAATAGAGTGAGTACATCTAAATTATAATTGTGCCTATGCTTTCTCAGACTAAAGCAAAATCGTCACTTCGAGAGCCACCCAATGTCAAACATGCTCGTAGCTTTGACATTCTATGAGCTGTGGCGTTCTAGTATCCTAACAGAAATGCAATGGAAAAAGACAGATCATATTTACTCCCCTATACGATCTGATTTTTCAGGAGAGAGATTCAATAACCATGGTGGAAACTTAGAGGGTCATGACACAATTTATAGTCATGAAGCTGAAACTCACTTCCAAGTTGATTCAGACACCTTCGTCATGATTGAAAAAACAGTGCCTATGGAGATAGATAATGATCTATGCGGAGAGGGTGCTACAGAGGATCAAGATCAGAGAGAAATTCCTTCACAAAACTTCAAGCCACTTAACTTTTACATGAACTCTGTTGAAAATGAGGCCTCTGTCTCAAATGATGGTGGTCTTGAGAACTTGGCTCCTGTTTTTGTAGCTCTTGGTGAGTCATTCCCTTTACTTGTCTTTGTATGCTGTTATATTTTTATATGCAGGAGGCTCAGATCTCTGGTATTTTTTGTTGGGAGGAATACTAGAAATTTTGCTGTGATAATGTCTGTAACCATGTGTATTTGGAAAGCGGACAGTAATTTGTGTCACTGTACACAATGTTAAATGTCTTATTACAATTGAATTTTTAGAAGAGCATTATATGTGAATCACTACCAGTTGATCAATCACGTTGGTTTATTCAAGTATAAGTTATTAATGTATTCTTTCATTTTAAATAGTCGGCACGAGACCTAAAAGCTTAAGTTGATCGATAATGATTGTATTTAAGCTCTAATATTTAATAGGTTTTGTTTAAATATAAATTTTATTTTCTTTATTAGGAAGATTTGGTGTCTAGGATTATTTTGTTATTTTTTGATTTTTTAGAAATAATGAGTCTTAGAATCCCTAAAATATTGCTAGAATTATGATCATAATCATCCAAAGATATAATTATGATTCTCATTGTTTAAAAATTCGGTCGAGGCGGCCGCCTCAAAGCTTGCGAGGTGGCCGCCTCACCCGAAACTTTTTTTTTTTAATTTTAAATTTTATTAAATGAAACGATGACGTTTTGGGGATTTCAAAACGTCGTCATTTCATTTACAGTATTAAAAAAAAAAAAAAGAAGAAATTTGATTTTAGGGTTTTTATATTCTCTCTCGGCCTCCTCTGCTATCTCTCTCGGCTTATACTTCTCTCTATCTCTTGGCCTCTGCTCTCTCTCTCTTGGCGACGGCGACGGAAGCGTTTGTGGTAATCTATTCAGCTTGTTTTTTTTGTTTTTTTTTTATTTTAACTTGTTAATGACCTAAAAAAATCCATTAAAGAAACTAGAGAAAAAGATAAACTTATTTTGAAGGCAATATATAAAGATTTAAGTGCAAGTTCTGGACTAAAATCATATTCGGTGTAAATGTGTAATACTGTAATTACACACTTTAGTGAACTATCCCGTTGTAAGCAGTAAGCTTCAATTAATTGGCCTAAAATACACACTTCAGTTAACTATCCTGTCGTATTCGTATAGTGGTATATCATATGTATTTTAAGTCTGAACTGTTTCAATATGCTATAGATGATAGCTTATTTAGGGATTAGTTATCAATAATTGTTTGAACATATTATGAATTATGAAGAAATGAATGTATTTTGGATTTAACATGTTTTTATTATTCTGATATATTGATTCTACATATTTACATAATCATTGAGATATGATTATATAATCCTAATGATTATTAGTAGATTTAGTTTCTATATTTAACTTGATATAATACCTATATAAAGACATATCTCTTGTGTTTAAGTATTCAGAAATATAAAATTGTCTTATTTCTTTACATGGTATCAGCGCCAATCTATCTCTAGGTTATGTGATTTTGTGTTTGGATTCTCTCCTTTAGAAAAGCTGGCGCGAGGAGAACACACACCACTGATTGTATTTAATCTCTAACATTTAATAGGTTTTGTTTAAATATAAAGTTTATTTTCCTTATTAGGAAGATTAGGTGTGTAGGATTGTTTTGTTATTTTTTGATTTTTCAAAAATAATGAGTGTTAGAATCCCTAAAATATTGGTAGAATCATAATCTTAATCATCCAAAGATGTGATTATGATTTTACATATCTCTAAGATATTATTACATAATCATTGAAATATGATTATGTAATCCTAATGATTGTTAGTATATTTAGTTTTTATATTTAACTTGATGTAATGCCTATTTATAAGCATCTCTTGTAATTTTAAGTATCCAGAAATTGTCTTATTTCTTTACAATGAGGGTTTTCTCGTTATGAGAGAAAAAAGGAGTGAATAAAATTTAAGAATATTTGGAAAAATTTTGCTCATCTTCTCTACTCTCATTGTTCTTTTGTTTTTCTCACTTTCATTCTCTATCTTCCTCACCTTCTGTCTTTTCCTTCGTTCCCTTTGCTGGTCTTCGGATTTTTTTTGCTTGTTTTCCTCATTTTCTCCTCCCCCTCTTATTCTGATCTTATGTTAGATGTTTTTGCCAGGATGTAATTTTGATTGATGGCATGAATCATGATATACTTTTGAATATATCAAAGCGATGCCACAAAGTGAATCTATGCATTGTACTGGATATATCAATTTGGACTTCTATTTAGAGAGAATGACTGTAGTACAACGCTCTCACCCCAACTCTCCATTGAGAAAGTTAGGCAGCGAAGTTAGTTTGCTACACTTTCTGGACAGGTCGCATTGAGTCGCTTATAAGTTGAGTTTTTGATGTCCAATTGAGGAGCCGTAAATTTCTAAGTAAATTAGACACATAAGAGAGTAACATATCAAAAAATTAGAATTTTTGGGCTTGACATGAATTCGGACCGAATTTTTGAAGTTAGCCGCTCTGCAGTTCACTGCATCCAGTTTTCTTTCCGAACAGCCCTATAACGTGAGTTTCCGTAATCGAAATCGAAATCCGTAAAAAATCGGCAAAAACTATGCAATATATTGTTGATACTTTGAGTAGCTAGTGGTTATCCCAATTGTGCCGTAGTAGAGGAAATATGCAATATATTATTGATACTTTGAGTAGCTAAAAAATGTAAAAGGATGAAATAAAATATCTTGTATTCTTCATGGATGCTGTTGGATAAAGTGGTGGATGGTGAGGGAAATTATTATGCGAGATTTTGACTGGTATCCTAATGACATTTCTGATACATGTAAATATAAGCAGGTGATTGGACATTGCTCGAGAATAAAGTCATTTGATGGAGGCTTTTCTCATGAATTTTTATCTCATTTTTTGACTTGGTATATCATCAGGTTGTCATTTAAGTTGACATCGTGTTAACATCAAACTTTGAGTCCTGCACGAGTCCTAACATTGGTTATGAGATGAAATTTTTCAAGTTGAAGAGCGGAAAGATTACTCTCTCTATTTATCCTTGTTTTCAATCTTTTTTAGTTTTCAATTCTTTTTACTTTTTTGTTTTCCTTTTAGTCCATTTTCTAACAATATGAAATGTGTTTCCAGCTTTCCTTGTTTCTATTATTTAATTTTCTTGTTCTTTTTACTAAATGGCCTGGTGTTTTGAATCTTTCTTCCCGTCGATAAAATTCCGAAATTCATGAGTTTGGGATTTAAGGCTCAAATGTGATAATTTATGCTATGTGCTTTTCGTCTCTGATCCTTAAATGGGCTCAAGCACTTCCTTACATTGTCTTTGGCATGGATTGATAATTGTAATAACTAGTTCATGCTACTTTTGCTCTCCTCCTGAATTTGATAAGACGTCATAAATTTTAGTAACTACTAGTTAGTTAGTACTCTTGCTATTAGTTTATGAGCTTATATAATTAATATTGAAGTTTGCTTCTGTTTTGTTGAAGAGGGTGTTGGTTCATGGTTAATGCCCATACAATTGCCAAAACCCTACGAGGATTATGAGAATTTCATGAAAAATCATGAAAACTTGCTCAATGACAATTATGAGAAGGCGATGGAGTACTTAAAACTTGCTCTTCCTGTCGATAAAATTCCGAAATTCATGAATTTGGGATTTAAGGCTCAAATGTGATAATTTATGCTATGTGCTTTTCGTCTCTGATCCTTAAATGGTCTCAAGCACTTCCTTGCATTATGTCTTTGGCATGGATTGATAATTGTAATAACTAGTTCATGCTACTTTTGCTCTCCTCCTGAATTTGATAAGACGTCTTAAATTTTAGTAACTACTAGTTAGTTAGTACTCTTGCTATTAGTTTATGAGCTTATATAATTAATATTGAAGTTTGCTTCTGTTTTGTTGAAGAGGGTGTTGGTTCATGGTTAATGCCCATACAATTGCCAAAACCCTACGAGGATTATGAGAATTTCATGAAAAATCATGAAAACTTGCTCAATGACAATTATGAGAAGGCGATGGAGTACTTACAACTTGCTCTTTACTCCACACCTCAGCGGCCTTACTTCCTTTCATACAGGTAAACTAGGCTTTTTGCAAATTTCAATACTCACTTCTATTGTTACAGAAAAGAAAATATATTGTAGTGTTCATTTATGGTTTCTTATTTTATATCCATGAAACACAAACTTTTTCCTTGTGAGAAAAATGGTTGCATTTCAAGAAGTGCTTTGGTTATGTACTGTCCTTATTTTAGTGCACAACATAAGTTTGTAATGGTCTAAAGTCCAACAACCCGGAAATCCTTCCATCAACTCTTCACTATAGGACTAACCTCAAGTTACTGGTTTGAATAGTAAATTACCCTTTGATTCAACCAAGAAGTCAGGAGTTGGAACTCCTTGGGGCAACCTACCTGGGATATTTATTGATATTCCCATGTGTTTACTGACTACCAGGGTCGTAATGTGTCTGTATGGCTTTTCTGAGCTGGCACAACATTGCTCTTTTCATTTTTCAACTTCCTTGTCATTAAGAACCTTAGATCACTTAAGATTATATTAGAATAATGATAGTGCTGCAATCAACAGCTTTTAGTCTGAATCCAATCTGGTTGAATTCGTTAATCATCCAATTTTAAGAAGAGGGTGATTCAGTCCAATTAAGTAACAAATACTTCCGATTTTGAAGTTATCAATGTTCATAGTTGTCAAAGGCGCGCCTCAAATACAAGGTCAGACCATTGTGCCTAGGTGAGCGCCTTTAAGATGTGCCTAAACGCACCTCATAAAAATGTGTGAGAAAACCCCTATCCAAATTGAGCCACCCAACTCGAAATCAAGTTGTATAATATTTCTTTAATGAATTAAGATAGGTTTTGGGGTAGGCTTCAAATTTCGACAAACACTTTAATTTATATTATCATTATTTGTATTATTATAATTGTGTTTATATATATATATATATATATATATATATGTACATATATATTTCCAATGGTTTCTCTTCGTTTTAGTTGACTGAATACTTATTTATTTTTTATTTTTGTAATTTACGTCTCACCTTCATTAGGCGCTCGCCTTGCACCTCGAGGCGCGCTCCTAGGCCTAGGCCCCCTTGCTTCTTAGTGCGCCTTGCGCCTTTAACAACACTGTCAATATTATTGATCACACAATATCCAAAATATGACATGCATGCAGTATCAATTTTTAGTCAGGACTCACCTGTATTATATTAGTGAATGGCTAGTTCTGTCATTGTTGGAACAATACTGGTATAAACTCGAATGCTGCTGCTGCTAGTAAGATGTTGATTCTGTTAAACTGTCCAATGCTGCAATCTGCAAAAATGGATACTTTTTTAGAAACATCACATTCACATATCATGGTAAAACCTCATGCAGACTGTTATTTTAGGAGGCCTTATTTACGTTTCTACATTTGATAGAAGGCCAGAATCAACTGTCCCGAGTCATAAAGTTAGGTTTGAATATTACATGCTTTAAATTGCATTTAAAACAAAATTACTAAAAAATAAAGATTCTATTTTCTCCTCTCTTTTTTTGGACATATTCTCATTCGATTTTGTGGCAGTTGTTGCTGATTGGAGGTCGTGTTGATGAGGCCCTGAAAGTGCTTGACAAGTTTGGTAGTAATTCACCGACAGAAATCCCTGTTAGGTATACGATTTTGCTATTTTTCTTATCTTTTTCCCCGGAAGTAGGATACTGAAAGGTTATATATAGTTTTGACAAACGAAAATTCCATGGAATTTTGTTTACAAATTGTGTGAAACTAATGCAAAGCTAAAATTATATATGCTATTTAAGAAGAAAAATACGTTTCACTATATAATATTCACTTTTTAGTTGTATTTCATAAAACGGTTCTCTATTATATAGAAAGAAAATTAACAGTATTGAGTAATAAAGGGCTGTAACAAATAGGATGCTATGGAATATTACAGTGTTCTAAAACGCGTTAGGTGCTAGTCGGGCGGCGACCCAGCGCCTAGCGCCTAGGGCACCTACGCGGGTCCTAGGAAATTAATCGGAAATAGAGAATTTCCAAATAGGTTTAAGATTTTATATGATTTTGACAAATTAATCACAGAGAAATGTTGTTTGAGCCATGAGTAAGGTTTATAGAGAGTCAATTTGATGAGAAACTAACAAAAATTGTAGAAATTATAGTTTTTTTTTTTTAAATATGGGATTTTTCAAATTGATGAATTAGAGAGTTAGTTATGTAAAATTAAGGTTAGAGTTAGGAATAGGGTGTAAATTCGACCAGAAATCAGCTTCAATTTCGAATTCTAAGTCGGTCAACAGCCGTTACTGACGATTTTTGCGGTCAAAATTTGCCAGATTGGGCAGAAAATGCCGCCCATTCCGGCGAGCACCCTCCCCATTGATTTGGGGCCAGGCGCGGCAGCTGTAGTCCGCTGAGCCTAAATGCACTGCCTAGGCGGCGTGTTTTAGAACAGTGGAATATTATATAGAAAAATATAATAAAAGCTTCACAATTGCTAACAATAGTTGAATCTCTCCTATCCGCAATGGCTACGTTGCACTTTTTCCTGATTATAATAGCCACATCATTTCATAATCAAGTCATTTGTCTACAATTTTTGCTGTAAAAATATCCATGATTTGCCTCTAATTTTATACTACAAAAATTTGACTTTAGTTTTTGAATACTACCTAAGATATATTATCATCCAACTTTTTATTTTCTATTAAGATCACTGTTTATTTCAAAAGATGGGCAATCTTGTTGCTAGAGACTACAGTTATGTTGCAATCTCTGCTTTGTCATATTTCTTGTGATTCCATGTCCGGGTATTTTAAGTTGTGCATACTATGTGCAGATTGAAGGGCATTCTTTTGGATTTTTTTGATTGTAACAACTATGGCATGCTTTCAACCTGTTTTGAGGACATATTGAAGAAGGATCCCACATGTCGCCACTCATTGGCTAGGCTTATCAGCATGCATCAAAATGGTAGGTATTTGCAGTCTTGCTTGCTTATGGTTTGGATTAGAAATCATCTACCATCTTTTTGCCTTTTGTTTTGTATTATGTGTTTGTTTGCATGTGTTATATTTGCTTAGGATGGAACTATTATTTTCATATTATGTTGGAAGGCTTGTTCTTTGACACTTTCTCCATGTGGATGCTGATTTGTATGTTGAGTGTTATGAAGCTTATGGTTATTGTGATGAAAACAGGGGTGCATGAAGATGTAGTAGATTTTGATCCTTTTCAAGCAAATCTAGATATGCTAAAATTACTGAACTGAATACACTTTATTTCTTAACCCAATAAAATGGCGCACACAAGCATACATATAGGACATGCTAAAGCTCATATGGTCTCAATGTGCTGTTGGGTTAGAACAGTTTGATGAAAAGCGTAAATTACCTTTACTAATTTATCAAAATTATTGCATGTATTTTTACCTTCATTATTTGTATTAATTCTTGAAATTAAATATTACAAAATAAAAATCATAACCAATAAGTCTTACCATTGGCTGTTGCAAATAGCCACTATTGCTACCAAAATTATTTTCCCATCCCCGTGTCTAAATATTCCAGTCGTTCGGGCTCTTATGAGATTGCAACTTGACATTATGTCATTATTGGTAGTTGGTAAATTTGTTTCATTTCTTAAGGGTACTGTGAGATGTCAGTTTTCTTGGTTAGTAAAACAAAATGAAATTAAGAAACATGAGTTTATTACCAAAGCTTTGGTTCTAACAGGATAGGTGCGGACGGGGATATAGATAGATGTATTATGGTATATGTAGCCTGTTGTACTGCTGATTGTTCCTTTGACGTTTTGCAGGGGACTACAGTATGGATTCACTACTGGAAATGATAGCTTTGCATTTAGATGCTACATATGCAGACTACAATATATGGAGAGAGTTTGCTTTATGCTTCCTTGAGGTTTCTCAGTCTGAAGAGGATCGAATGTCAGTATGTCTCAAAGGGAATGAAGATGAAAAGAAGCAAGGATTCTCTGTTCGTTACAACAGAATCCCAAAAATAATGACTCAGGTTAAATCAGGAAAGAATTGGATGTTTCGGTGCAGATGGTGGTTGAATCGTCACTTCAGCAAGAAGGTACTTGCATCAGACATTGCTGCAGGTAACTCATCCGACATGCACCATGCTACAAAATTGCTTCTCATCTAGTCCGATTGTGTTAGGTTATAGGCATAGATTCATTGCTTTTTAATTGCCTTCTTCCAACCAGATAACATAAACTCCTTTTTCAATTCTTGTTTCTGCAACAGGATATTTACAGCTGCTAATTTATAAGGCGGTGTGCGCATCGCATATGTACGGACAAGAGTTCCATTATGTTGTGAAAGCTTGCACAAGTTTGCAGAAGGAAGATGATAGAGAGTTGTTCTTGTTCTTGCAAATGCATATGCACGAATCCATTAGGCTGTACGCAAATCATCTACAAAGAAATAGATGATGGGTTTACTTTTGCTCATGAAAGTAATGAGTTTCTCCAGTTTTGATGTTTGTTTGTTTGTTTTTTTGTTTTTTGTTTTTTGTGAATATTGCTCTATTTCGCTTAATTAAGCATTGATTAATTTAACTTCAATAAAAACATAGAAGGTGTTGACAGCTGTTTTTCGTTTTAGGGGCAATTCTCAAACCTCTCATAAACAGTGAATTTGTTTGGTTTGTCGGGAACCAAAGTTAAACTTAGCAGGCAAATAGGTAAGCGCACAGACAAAATAAAAGGTTTAACGTGGTTCGGCAGAATGGATTCGATCTACGTCCACGAGCATAAAGAAAAATGAAATTTTTATTACTAGTTCGGGTCTGACCGACCTGTTTTCTCTCTTATTCTCAGCTTTCTCCCTCTTTTACAGTGAATAAACGACTATCTCTTCTTAGAACATAAATTGACCAACCCTTTACTATGAGCTTTCAACCCCTTTATATAATAGGTCAAACTTCACTATTACACCAACTTGTGACATCAGCCACGTTAACCCTTGATCATTGTGCATGCTCTCTTCCCCAACCACTCTGCAAACAGTAGCCGTGTCATCTGACACTTCTACTCTCTGCCACATGAGCCTCATTAAATCATGCTACTTTTGGTAACTGCTACACGTTACGCCACAGTGTCAGTCTGTATCCTAACCACTCTTATTCTTATAAGCCCTTTTGGAAGACATAGGTTCCCATATAGGGCTTACGTCATTTGGACTTGAATTATAATACTATTACCCCGACCTACCTCATCGGGTCGGTAAAATGAAACAATCGATGTTCAGCCCTACTGAACTACAAGGTCGAGTCGGTAAAGAGGCATTTGCTTCCCTCACTTGGGACACTCTTGATAAGTATTTGAAGGCTTATCATCAGGTCGGGTCGGCCTTCGCATGTACGAATACCGCCAAATCTGATATCCTCTCATCAGATCAGATATCTATGTATCTTGGGCTTGGGCCCCTAGCCTGGAAAGTGGAAACCCCTTTATACCCTTCTTCATATTTCAGGAACCTTCGGGCCCAAAAATCTCCATTAACATTTGTCCCATAATTCTCGGTATCAACGGGTTTGCCGAGTTGATGCTGGAAACTTCACAATAAAGTGATGTGGATCGCTCCCCAGTCCTCGGCTTTTAATCTCGCCGATTTTGAAACTGCATTGTTCTTGGGTCGGGGAGATATTCATATCGTCAAAAAACTGTATTTGGTGTTATTATTGCTTCATTAAATGCCTCTCTTGGTCTTCTAAACCGCTCTTGGGAAATTGTGAAACCATCATTGTCCTCTTTAAATGCTCACCACGTCACTCTAGGGTTTCATCTGCTCTATCTCCCCGAGATGCCACGCGTCGTGCATTCACTGCTTGCGCGTGAAAACCAGATGTAATTAGATAGTTGGACGCCAACTGAACAGTCGCTCCAATCTTGTCCCTCCATTTGAAATCCAACCGATGACATTCCTGCTACAAGTGGCGCTGATCCGGACTACTAGTCTCCATCTAACGGTCAAGATCAACTCGAGCTGTCTATATAAAAGACCATTGTACGACATTTTTCTCTTTTAACAACATTTTATTCAAAGAACTCCAAAGCTTATCTCGTGATATGCAACCTCGGTCCTTTACCACCATCTGCAGCTTCTCAACATCTCTCTTCAAATCAAACAAGTAAGTTCTTTGGTTTCTTGGGATTTTTACGATAATGGTGGTATGTGGGTGGGCTTATTCATGTGGGTGTGTGTGTTGTTTGTGTATATATGTGGGTATGCCCTTTCTGGGTTCTTTAGGTATAAGAGGCATGTGCTTTTGGGATTTTTGTGTGTACCTTTTTTGGTTAGTTTGGAAAACTTACTATTCCGCCATTGTTAGGACGTTTTAGATCTTTTTTAGGGTTAGATACTCGGTAGGGAGGAAGATGATAACCCTACTTTTAATGTGCATTGCTAACTGAGTCTGTGAACTAACTCCCTGCCTCGGGTCGTTCCTTGCTACAAATGTTAGACTCCGAGTCTTCCTGCCCCACTCCACTCAACACCTTACCTCCATTGTGCCGCCCAGGCTCGAGGTCGTGCATAGCTCCAGATCAGAAAGTTCCGACGACTACGACACCACACCGATCGTGTCTGAAGAGGAAAGACAAGGCTACCAAAAAGGGTCAGTCGACCCGAGCCAAGCCACCCTGAGCTCGACTTTGTAAACTTGGACACGGACTAGGCCTCTTCAATAACTGAAACTGACCTGCAGTAGCTGAGAGAAAGATTCAATATCCCTGAGGAAATTAGTCTTCAAGTTCCTGATGAAGATGATCTGGCAAGCCGCCTTGATAGAGGTCGGTTAGCGCTGTGCACAATCTTTTTTGACATGGGGCTACGCTTGTCCATGTAAAAATACTTTACGGAGATGCTGTCAGCCATGAACTTGGCCCCATGTCAGCTAAACTTGAACGGATGGAGGGTGTTGGCTGACCTCCAGGTGATATGAAACTGAAAAGGGTTAGGAGAACCGACATTCTCCGAACTGCAGAGGTTGTATCGAATGAATGCCAACCCAAAGGAATACAAAGGTTGGTATTACCTTTTATCTCATGTCGGGGTCCACCAAGTCATCACCAATCTGCCGGCCACTAACAAGAATTTTAAGGACAAATGGTTCTAGGCCGGGGGTCCTTGGGACAAATGGTTCCGAGTGGGAGGTAACAACCCGATCTCATCTCTCCATTTGGTCTGATTTGTATAACCTTCTAACATTCGTGTCACTTGCAACCTGTTGAAGTGACATCCCAAAAGTCCACCACGATGACCGGGCCAGGGTAAAGAAGACATTTGAATATAGAAGCTATTATCACGACCTCGTCAATACTTCGGCTCTGGACGACTCGGGTCTCATCCCGAGAACTCATCCGCCTCCGTCTAGGCACACTGGTAGGTTTTGACCGACCCACTAACTTATTATTCATTGCTTTGTCTTTTATTTGATGTTATTTTTGCCCTTTTAATACCTTAACTATTCTCTTCTGTTTGCAGGAATGTCTTGTCAAAATGACCATGCCCATGTGGCTCGGGAGGTATTGAGGGCTGCTCGGGGAAGATCCAGAGGCACCCGGTCCCGAGTCACCACATCAGTTCCTCTCGAGTACTCCTCAAGCCACCTAAATACCGACCTCTTCAACCCAGCCGCCAAATGTTTCTCAGCCAATAACAGCCGCAGACGCGCCCCAAGTATCCCAAGCCATGCCAGCTCCCTCCCGACCACAAAAAGGTGCTCATACCAGATCGGGAGTGAAGATACTGAGGAGTCAACAGAGAGAGCCCCTAAGAGGAAAAGATTGAGCCTCAAGGGTAAAAACTTGGCCATCCCAAAACCTGACCATCCCCCCTCAAGTCGACGATAGTGTCCCGCAGCTCGGGACCGACAACCTCCCCGAGGGGGTAAGGGATAAAATGGCCCACCTCATTACGACCATAAATTACATGGCCGATACTGTCAACTTGGAGAAAGCCAGAGTATGAAGAACTTTATCCCGATGACATCATCAATAGATCCTATAGATTTCATGCACGAGTAACTGAACTTTTCCTTAATAACTTGTTCATTCATTATGTTGTTCTGATCTGATGTCTTATTAATGTAATTATTGTGTCATGATAAGTTTTGGACTTAATATCGTTATTGTTTCAGTAGGTTATCCAAGTTACATCTTTAAAGAGTTTGAGACAATCATAGAAGATTATGCTTTATTTTTTTATTTCTGAGATTGTTGGTGATGTCATCATATCTGTTATATTACTATTGTTTGTTATATTGTTGGACCACAAATATTGTCTTCTCACCACGTAACCCTGAGATCTATATGATTCTTTGCAAATATTTAACCCGCCATTTAAGGTTGATAAATTCAGGCCTTTAAATTTCCTCATGCCACAAGACCACAACCTTCCATTTGATCCAAAAATTGAATGCCCTATAAATGTAATATCCCGAATATTTTCGGAACAGTTCTAGAAACTTTCTGAATTGAAGTTTAGAATTTGGAACTGATTGATATTCAAAAATTAGATTTCATGTGTTGGAAAATAGGTGGAAATAATTTAGAGTGAAGATTCGTCGCATTGGAAAATGCGTGGTTTCGAGAACCAGTTACGCGATCTCTGATTTTATCGTTATACGCGTAAAAGTATCTTATTTTGGCAATAAAAAATTGAAAATGAACTCTGATTGTGTTGATTCTTGAACCGTCAGAATGGTTTTTCTAAGACGAACAACTTTCATGTTAAGCACTTTTCGAAAATCACATCAGAAAGGCTTCAAAATAGCTTATTTCTGAAATTACCCTTCTAAATGTGGGCAATTTGGCAATTTCTAGAAGAATGACACTATATGTTACAGTTCATCATGTTAGGGTTGGTGCTCGGAGCGCCAATCTAGATCATATTTATGTCTGATTCATGAATACGAGCAATATCTTTTTCCATAATATTACTTAATTATGTTAGCACCTCTTGTCTCTTATTTATGTTTGATCTAATTCATTAGATTGAAACTAAATCGTGTTTAGTGATATATACATATTAGACAAAGACCCGATAATATATAATGTAGTGCGTAATTACAACGTAGTTTGTAATTGACATTGGAAAGCGTTACTACTAAAAATATATTATCAAATTAAGATCTTGGTCAAGATTTACTGACACGGGTCGGTTAGTAAAATCCATTGAGACCAGTACATGTCGTATATCAGACTTGATCCAATATTTTATCCCAATGAACCATGAGTCTCGGGAGACTCATATAGACGTGTAGGTGTTTATTTGATAAAAATTGAACGACTCACCGAAGATTACCTAATAGATGGTACACCAAAGTCAATAGGAATCTTCTTGGGATGAGTAGCATATTGATTCTTTGACTTAAGATACCACTGTGGATATATGAGTTATCCTCCACACTTATATGCCAGTCATGTCACCGATCTATTTAGATCAGACCTCCGCTTGTTCATTTGGTGTGGACGTATGCTCATGCTATCCTGTGTATATCAAGATATGATCTGTCAGTCATGTGTACAGGGCATAGGTGTCCATAATATGATTAGCAATCTGTTAAATCCATAGTCGTGGTATAATTCGGATGTAAGTTCCGAGTGTTATTTAGAAGATTACTAATAGATACGTCGGCACGATTATACCTATAGAGCACTAGGGATAATCCGGATACCTGTGACAGAGGGATTATACGTATGCAATAACCTCGACCTGTATGATTCAGCGAGTTTATCCGTGATCGTCATAATTTATGGGTGGGTGAATTATGGACACAAAATTGGATTTTGTGACAGATATGCATGAATATAGAGTCTCACTAATGAAATATACTCGTAGAGCACTAGGACAACTGTTATGAATAATACTGATTATTTATAACTCGTTTAATGGTTAAACAAAAAATACATGCAATCGGGATCTAACAGTCATTTTTGAATTAATGTGTATTTGTATTTAATATTTGATATTATTAAATACACATAGTCATACTACCAATGGAATTCCGAGGGGTCTATCCAGAGCGAAGATGTTTCTGTACCATCGGTAAACACAACCTCCTATTACACTTGTATCCAATACCCAAATCTATGAGAACTATGTCGTTATGCTCCAACAACGCGAACAAGTACAATACTAGTCTATTCCACATTATCGATGTCCAATCTCGATAATACTCCGACTAGAGATGTTTTAATGATTAAACCTTAATTGATTGATAATGTCTCATATCTTATCAATCCAGAACTAATCATATGGACTTTTATCATTTATATATCCCGGTAATCTAATTACAAATGATAAAAGAGCAATTTCCTTTGTCACATAGTTAATTTGTACAACAACACCATGATTTGTACAAATAGTGATATTATGGGTCATCTGACGCGATTTATTCGATCATCATATCGCCACGATGTATGATCCGAACGAATCAGATGAATAGTTGAAGTATATACTTGGATCGTTGATGAGACCATTAATTCTTTAGCCTGTGATGTAGCCTAGCTCAGCTGCTAACAGAACTACTCCTAATCTAATTAGGATTATTAAGATCCAAATGGATTCTATTGCTGCCTCAGCTGCATCAATATTCCGCTTTTGTTGTTTATTCGGCAACAGTATCTTTCTTGGAAGATTTCCATATCACTGTTCCGTTATTCAAACTGTATAATACCTTTATTACGACTTATAGTCGTTTTTATCGGTTTGCAAACTTGCAATGGTGAACCCAGTCACTTCAAGTTCTCCTTCTCCATAGCTTAAGACAGCATTCTTAGTTCGTCTAAGATACTCAAGGATGTTCTTAACATCAATCTAGTGACTATCACTTGGATTGGCCTGATTGTGACTCCATATTCTCAAAGCATATGAGACACCAGGTCGCGTACATTTATTTCAATGTACGAGTTCTCGGAGAGTGCCAACAACTTTTAGATCTATCCCAGTAGATCCTTATTCTTATAATAAAGGTTGTCTCTCCCAATAATTCTACAGAGAATTTTCATAAAAGTCAAGCTTTTATCGATTTTATTATGGGAATGTCATTCCAAGAAATGACATATCATCACTTTAGGACAATCACTGTCAGTACCCTCCCACTAACCTCCTTATATACACAAGAATTATATCAGTTTTGAATTAAATCATACACCATTATGATTACATTAAAACTATAGTTCCAAGAACTCAATGCTTGCTTCAATCCATCAATGGATCGAATTAACTTGAAAACCTTGTTTGCTAGTTTTGGTATGATAAAACCGTCAGGATGTTATGAACATCCTCCAATAGGTTTCCGTTTAAGGAAAACAATTTTGACATTCAGCTGCCATATTTCATAAATGAAACATGCAGCATCAGCAAGCATTATCCAAATGGATTTAACCATGACAACGAGTAAAAGGTTTCGTCACAATCGACACAATGTTGATAACGATACATTTTCGCTACAAGCCTAGCTTTGTACGTTTGTATGTTGCCATCCATGTATGTCTTCCTTGAAGACTTATATAGTACCAATAGGCACAATGCCTTCCGGTACATCAACCAGTGTCCAAAATTGGTTGATATACATGGAATCCATTTCGGATTTCATGATACTTTGCCATGATAGGGAGTCGATACCTTGTATCATTTCCTCATACGTAGTCAGTTCGTGTTCCTCAATAAGATTGACATCTTTACGAGGTGAGATCAGAAACCCATACCTCCCAGGTTGTTTTCTGACTCTCTCCGACTTTCGCGGTTCTTGTGTATTTGAAGATTATTGGTATAGTTTCATCCCTGATGAACTATTTGTGTTCCATTAAGGACTCGGTGCCTGGAATAGTATTACTCCAATTTTCATCGAGTTTTATTTTCCTCCCACTTACCACTGCATATAGGTATTCCTCTTAGGAAAAACGCATGGAAATCAACAATTACATTGTTCTCTAGTGAATTGTATAAGTACTATACTTTGGTTTCCCTAGGATAACCTACAAATTAGGCACTTATCCGATTTGGGTTTGTTAGTGTTCCTAGAACATGCCAAGGATCTAATAAGCATGAAAACATGTTCATAAATTCAAAATACGTTGTGGAATTACTTACATTGAATGGATTTGAGCTTTTAAAATTTTGAGAAGAAGATCTCCAAGATGCTTCCTTTGTTGATTCCAAGCTTTGAGTTGAAGATCTCCAAGATCCTTCCTTGTTGATTCCAAGCTTTGAGTGTTGATTCAAACTCTTGAAGTGGTTTCCCTATCACCTTTGTTGATTGTTGAAGTGCTAGCTAACTTGATTTTGCCACAAAATCAAAGAGAGGGAATGAAAGGTTCACGCCCATTTTGCTTAGTATTAGGGTTTTCATTTGTTTCAAGTGTTGTATTACAAAAGTCAAGAGAGAGAGAGGGCTAGGGTTTTGTTAAAGGGTATTTACCCTTTTCACCAAAACCATGTAGTTGGAGTCTTGGTTTCACCTAAACCAAGTAGTTGGAAAGTAAGTGGTTTTGGCATAAATGCCAACCACTTTCCAACCACCACTTCACATGTGTGACATGTGTGAAGTGGGCCCCACCATTTTGAATTCAAAATGTCTCTACGAACATTTACCGCGGCTCGGATCCGTTTAATCCGATTAAACGAACTTTCGTAATTAAATAATTAAATCTAATTTAATTAAATAACGATGCCTCGCAAATATATGACGAACGTCGTTTACGAATTAATTCTAAATTAATTCGTTCGCTCGTATTAAAGTCCGACTTTAATTTCGTAATGAAATCCAATTCATATTAATATATCCGAAATATTAATTTTAGCCCATACAAATAAATAAAATAGAAAAATCAATTTAACTATTAAATTTATTTTACCGATTAATTCCAAATTAATCGCGTTCTCTCTCTTCCGAACATATTTAATCCTAGATTAAATAATACCTCAATTAATCCCAGATTAATTTTCTCTCTCTTAATTAATCCAAGATTAATTCTCTCTCTTAATTAATCCTAGATAATTCTAATTAAATCAACTGTCATCGGTGAATCATTGGGAAGCGACCCAAGAGATCCCTGGATATGTTGGCAGTAAATACGGTCATCGGATTATCCGAATACGTGCATACCTCGTACCACGTGCTTACTGATTTACAAGACATGGTTGGCTTCTAGCAAAGCACCGTGCCTACCCAATTCTCCAGAAATATTCTTACTGGAATATATAATCTATGTCAGATGTAGTATACGTAGTATTGCGTATTGCGATCCAGTATCGAATGTCACGTGCTAGGTCTGGGGCTGGAACTGTGTCTGCCCCGTACGAAGCACATGTCAGATGTCTGGTAAATAGTCTCTATTATCGGATATACATGACCTAGTCATAATATCCTGATGACTGCAGTACTTAAGAGCACTAGTATCGTATCCTACGTGACATCATCTCCACTATGACTGGAGTGATACTTCCGTCTCGACATCACACCCAATACACTAAGATTCTCAATATACCCAGCAGAGGCGTACACAGAACCGGTTAAAGCCCTGGACGACCAAAACTAAAACACTACCGATTGTCGCAAGTATTAGCGATGCAAGTCTCAGGTTAAGACCAAATACACCTACCCTGATATCGGACTTCCATAGACACATAGTCATACTACCAATGGAATTCTGAGGGGTCTATCCAGAGCAAAATTGTTTCCGCACCATCGGTAAACACAATCTCCTATCACACTTGCATAAGTATCCAATACTTAAATATATGAGAACTATGTCGTTGTGCTCCCACAACGCGCACAAGTGCAATACTAGTCTATTCCGCATTATCGATGTCCAGTCTCGATAATACTACGACTAGGGATATTTAATGATTAATCCTTCGAGGACTGATACTGTCTCATATCATCTCAATCCAGGAACTAATCATAGGGACCTCCTGTCATTATACATCTAGGTGATCTAATAACAAATGATAAGAGCGCAATCTCCTTGTCACATAGTTAATTTGTTACAACAACACCATGATCTGTACAAATAGTGACGCTATGGGTCATAACTGTCCAAATATCTCCCACTTGGCCTATAGCCAGTCACTCGAGTGTCTTACACCCGAACTATGTACGGTTCGCTCAAACTGCTGAGGAAAGGCTTTCGTCAGCGGATTTGTATGATTATCGTCTGATGTAATTTATTTGATCATCACATCGCCACGATGTATGATCCGAACGAATCAGATGAATAGTCAAAGTATATATCTGGATCGTTGATGAGACCATTAATTCTTTATTCTACGCTGTAGCCTAGCTCAGCTGCTAACAGAACTATATCTAATATAAATAGATTTATTAATGACCCAGATGGCTTCTATTGCTGCCTCAGCCGCAGCAATTACCTGGATTTATTGTTTATTCGGCAACAATATCTTGCTTGGAAGATTTCCAACTCACTGTACCGTTATTCAAACTGTATAGTACCGTTGTTACGACTTTTAGTCGCTTAATCGGTTAGGAAACTTGCAACAGTGATCCCAGTCACTTCAAGTTCTCCATCTCCATAGTTTAAGACATCATCCTTAGTTCTATAAGATACGAACGGATGTTCTTATTATCAATCCAGTGACTATCACTTGGATTGACCTGTTTGTGACTCCATATGCTCAAAGCGTATGAGACACCAGGTCACGTACATTTTCAATGTATGAGTTCTCAAAGAGTGTTAACAACTTTAAATCTATCCCATTAGATCTTTATTCCGAGAATAAAGGTTGTTTCTCCCAAGAATTATACGGAGAGTTTTTCATGAAAGCCAAGCTTTCACCGATTATAATTTGGGAATATCATCTCTAAGAAATGACATATCATCATTATTTAGGACATCATCGTCAGTGCGCTCCCACTAACCTCCTTATATACACAAGAATCATATGCGTTTTGAATCAAATCATACACCATTATGATTACATCAAAACGATAGTTCCAAGAACCTAATGTTTGCTTCAATCCAAACATAGATCGAATAACCTGCAAACCTTGTTTGCTAGTTTTGGTACGACAAAACCGTCAGGATGTTATAAACATCCTCCAAAGAGGTTTCCGTTTAAGGAAAGCACTTTTTGACGTTCAACAGCCATATTTCATGAATGAAACATGCAGAATCAGCAAGATTATCCAATGGATTTATCCATGGCAACTGGTAAAAGGTTTCATTGTAATCAACACAATGTTGATAATGATACCTTTCCACTACAAGCCTAGCTTAGTACGTTGGTATGCTGCCATCCACGTATGTCTTCCTTGAAGACTTATATAGTACCAATAGGCACAATGCCTTGCGGTACAACATCTAGTGTCCAAACATAGTTGATATACATGGAATCCATTTCGGACTCATGGAACTTTTCCATAATAGGGAGTCGATACCTTGTATCACTTCCTCATACGTAGTCAGTTGGTATTTCTCAAAAGATTGACATCTTTATGAGGTGAGATCAGAAACCCATACCCCAGGTTGTTTTCTGACTCTTTCCGACCTACGCTGTTCTTGTGTATTCGAAGATTATTGGTATAGCTTCATCCTTGATGAATTGTTTGTGTTCCACTAAGGACTTGGTGCCTTGAACAGTATAACTCCGATTTTTATCGAGTTTTACTATCCTCCAACTTACCACTGCATATCGGTATTCCCCTTAGGAAAAACCGCATGGTGAGCAACAATCACATTGTTCTCTTAGTGAGTTGTATAAGTACTATACTTTGGTTTCCCTAGGATAACCAATTACATTGGGCACTTATCCAATTTGGGTTCTAGTTTGGTATCATCCAAACGTATGCCTAGCATTCCCAAATCATTAGGAGTCAGAAACCCAGTTTCTTTCCTGTTCATCTAATATGAAGTCTGTCAAACAGATTTTTATGGAACCTTATTCAAAATAAGTATTTCACTGTTAATGCTTATCCCTTTTGAAGGAAAATGGTAGCTCAGAGCGACTCATGATTAACCTTATCATGTCCAATAAAATTCGGTTTCTCCGTTCGGACACACCGTTAAATTGACGTGTTCCGTTAGGAGTCCTCATTGAAAGAATACTATACTCTTTCAAGTATATGAGAAACTTATTGTTTAAGTATTTTCATCATGGTCAAACCGTGATGTTTTAATACTTTAGCCGATCTGTTTGTCTACTTCGTGTCGAAACTCTAAAAGTTTCCAATTTGTGTTTCAAAGAGACACCAACCATAACGTGATGCCATATCCGTAAAGGTCACGAAATATTATATCCACCTCTAGCCTAGCTAGATATGGGCCCACTTACGTCACTATGAACGAGGGCTTATAGATCGATGGACACTTACACTTTTACCAAGTAAAAGGTATTTTAGGTACTTTACCTAATAAACTAGATTCGTAGACATCATTTGAATGGAATCAATCCGTCCTAGTATCCACTCTTCAAAAGTGTGGATATACGAGTCTTGTTTAATTTGTCCCAGACAGTACTGCCACAAATAAGTCTTATCTGATCAAATCAGTTTGAGCTACTTGTTTGTCATGTTATATGTTTGAGATTTTTTATATTCAAAATATAAATAATATTATTCACATCTAATGTGTTTATCTCAATATCATTTTATAAAATTAAACACTTTAGTGTTCTAGAATATAAAGGTATACTCGTAACGAGTTATACATGATATAGAGATATTGTTTCTAGTCAAACTAGTTACATTTTAACAGTTTCCTAATTTAAGTACATACCCGAAGGATAGTTCCTAAACTTAGGTATCTACGGTTAAAACAGCGACTGTCATCCCATTTCATATTCGCAGATTAATCTCATCTGAAGTCAGTATCCTGCTCATAGCAGATTCTACACATCAGTACATATATTTATATATCACACTATTTAATATATAAAATCCAATTTTAATATTAGTAGTGAACATTCTTATGATAAACATACTTAAAGTCAGAGCCTTGCCCTTTCTTTATTCCTTCATGTCTGCTTGTCCATACGGCAGTCACGCTTCAATGACTCTGTTGCCACAGTTTAGGTAGACATCTTGGGATATGTCATTTGTCTTCCTAGAAGACTATAATGATTTTGCCTTTGCTATTTTCTACATTCTAGAAGCCTTTGGCCAAGCCTTGGCCTTCTAGAATATTGAAGTAAGATGCGCCTTGCGCTATTTGCCTTATTGCAAACTTAGGCTTTGTCTCCTTGAGAATGGCATTAACTCTTCAAGAGTTATTAATTGCAATTTAATACTTCTAAGATCTAAAATAGATCTATGAAGATCCTTCAATTTTTCATCATACTTTAAGGATCTAATCCTTAGTTCTGATTAGGAAATTAAGGAGTCTTTATGGCAAGCATAATAGATTAAACACTAAAGTTATCATCACATGAATCTTCCAAAGATCATGCTCTACTATTTGCTTAACTCTGGGCTTAGGCCTAAGATGTTATTTTATCAAATAAGTAACTTCTTAGTTTCAGGACTATCCTGAAATTTATTCCCAATTTGAAAATTAAAGTCGTTAAACACATTTTCCCTAGGATAATGTTTTAAAACTAATTTTCAATTTAATCTTGATTCTAATAGTCCAACTATTTAATCAACGATTTCAGGTACAATCTAATGTAATGATTACTATATTCTAACTATATAACTAATTACAATTTTATTGGTTAAAATCAAATATATATTGATTACTATAATCCAATTATTAATCATTATAAATGATCGGTAAAATCCAAATATATTGATTACTATAATCCAATTATATAATCAACTATAATTGAGGGGGAAAAATTCAAATATATTGATTACTATAATCCAATTATATAATCAACTATAATGAAGGGGTTTAAATACAGTCCAACTGTTAATTAAAACAACAATAATATTAGTCCAACTAATATATAATTTATTTGACGAATGATATTTGATTGAGCGCATATGGCAAGTAATAAACGAATATTGCAAATCTAATACTTGCTCCCACTATTTTTCGGCGAGCCTCTAACCCTCTGTGGAGAGTACTCGGGAAACCTAGTTTCCTAGTGGGCTAGGATCCCGTTAAATAACACACAATCTTGACTTTGGCCAACAAATTGTATGATACTTAACTAGGTAGATCTCTAAGATCAATTGGATCTCATCCAATTCCTAGATCCAGTAGGTGGACATCCAAGTCCGAAACATATATCTTATATATGCCAATATATCAAATATATTACCTAACCTTTTTCCTCTGAATCAACTAAGCCTTGGCTTTGGCACAACAAACTTAATGATCCCAGTTAAGCGGAACCCATTGACATGGAAAGCTTCGTAATCAATGTCGATGGACAAGAAGTGATCTTGACTTTGGCCAACAAATCACGACTTGGACAAGACACCGATATGGAACAAAACTCTCATGATTCAAACACATCCGCAATTGACAAAGGTCTTGACTTTGGCCAACAAACCAATGCCAAATTTGGATCTTGAGTAAGAATCACTCAACGGAAGGAAAAACGTTTAATATGTTTTGAGGGTTTTTTTGCGTAAATTGGCAACCAATTTATTATCTTTGATTAGGTCTCATCATACACCCTTAAGCATGCATTCTTAAAGCATAATAAGGCGCGATAAATAAATAAATAATAATGATATGCGGATAGATATCTCACAAATTGTTCCTAGAACAAATCACTCCATTTCCTCTCCCCGACTAGAACTATTCTAACTTCTACCCAATACATAATACAAAAGAAACCTCATTTACATTGAGGGGAATAGTGAGAAGAGAAAACAAAGAATAGGGGATGATAAAATGGTGGACACGCAGTGGTCCAATTTAATAAATTCTAAATTTATTACAATTTCCAAAATTGCCCTCGCCCTTCTAATATCCATCCGATATACATTATTCCATGACAATACTTCATGGATTCATACAAATCATGTTATTCAATCAATCTAATCCATTAATTAATCTTTGAATTAATAATCATCCAATGTTCAAACAACGATTTGATTTGCGCGAGTCAAACTCGTTTAAGAATAAATACTCAAAGTAAGTATTCTTGAATTATATTGAACTACAACTTTAAATCCAATTTATTTGTATTCAATACTAATTCCAATTTAATTCCAAATTAAATATATACACTTACTTATAAGCCTTAAAGACTTGGATTCCAAATCCAATCTTAATGGGTCTTAAGGGGCCAATAACATCCAATGTCATTTTAATTAAAGTCCAATGGGCTTTTAATTAATTCTTAAGGCATGGCTCTTGGCCATAATGGATCAAACCCAAAATGCCAAGGCCCAATATGAATCACCCTATTGCCAACAAATTCAGTTTAGGCCCATTAGGCCTAATTAAATTCTTTAAAGGGCCAAGTGATGTATTTGGTTGACTTTATGGAATTGGTTTTGGGCGGCCCATTGGATCCAATCCAAAGTCCAAAACCACAACTTAGTCAAACCAAGCCCATTATAAGCCCAATACACACTTTTAGCCCAATTCATAATTAAAGGCTTATTAACATAATTAATTATTCCAAATATCACAATTACTTTAATTAAAGTGTATTAGCCTGATTAATTAATTAAACTCAATCTTTCCAAAATACCAATAATAACTTAATTAATCATGCTTAATCCATCAATTCATGCTTAACACAAATTGAAGCCAAAACATCATCATTTCATGCTCAACACAAATTGAATCCAAACACATTCATTCAGCTCAACATGCTCTTGATTTAACAAAAACATATTGACTTTGATTCTAATCCAATCAACCAACAATCAACATTTAAACATGCATTTAAACACATCATTTCATGTTACAAAAATCAAAAAAACTGCAGTGGACTGCACTGCAACTTTCGGCCAGGTAAGGAGAATTTAAAATTTTGATCCAATCAATTTTTTTCTCAAACTAATCATGCACAACTCTAAGTTAACATAATCTAAGCATGCTCAAAGCATCATTTGAAGAAATCATGCTCAAAATAACAAAAGCCCAAATTTCAGTCTCATGAACCCTAAAATTTCCATGCTTAAAATTGGCTCTTGATACCATTGTTAGTGTTCCTAGAACATGCCAAGGATCTAATAAGCATGAAACTGTTCATAAATTCAAAATAAGTTGCGGAATTACTTACATTGAATGGATTTGGATTTGAGCTTTAAAATTTTGAGAAGAAGATCTCCAAGATGCTTCCTTTGTTGATTCCAAGCTTTGAGTTGAAGATCTCCAAGATCCTTCCTTTGTTGATTCCAAGCTTTAGTGTTGATTCCAACTCTTGAAGTGGTTTCCCTATCACCTTTGTTGA
>SKCR01001022.1:0-28451 GCA_019454045.1 Zanthoxylum bungeanum | reverse complement strand
AAAAGAGAGAGAAAGGTGTAATGAAAACTGAAATCTTGATCTCTATTTATAGCTCGGATAAGGCTCGGGCGTCGCGACGCCCAAATTGCACTAGCGTCGCGACGCTGGCTACAGTAGACACGTGTCACGCGCTGGTTGGTCGGCTCAGAATCTTATCCGGTGACGTGGCACTGTTCATGACGTCATTGCTTACGTCACAATGACGTGTCAACTGTTCATGACGTCATTGATGATGATGTGGAAGGCGACGTGGCGACACGTGGGGCGGCGGCCGTCGAACGAATGAGATGTTGCCACGTGTCGCGCTGTGATTGGCTGATGATGATGTGGCATGTTGACTCGGTTGACTTGCTGATGTGGCTGCTGATGTGGACGATGATGTGGCGACACGTAGGATGACACGTGGGGCGGTGGCCGTCCAAGCAATAGGATTTCGACACGTGGCACGGCGCATTTTAGCATCTCCGTTGTGATGGTGACACGTGGCACGGCGCACGTTAGCAAAGTCAACTTTTCTCAGATTCTGATTTGGACCCGGCGCATTTTAGCAGATTCGGCGCACGCTGGGCGTCGCGACGCGCAGGCTTCAGCGTCGCGACGCTGAAATGACGATTTTGCCCTTTTTGTCCAATTTTGTCCATTTTGCCCCAAAACACCTCCAGAATGTCCTGAAACTTTATTTATCTGCAAAATAACACAAACACATCAAAACGTTCATAAAACTCAAGAAACTATACAAAATATTAGTTAAATGAGTGGGAAATAGTGATAGAAATACCACTCATCACACCCCCAACCTAACATTTTGCTAGTCCTCGAGCAAAATACAGAATAAAATAACATTTAACTAAGCCACTTTCGTAGGGATCACGGTTGCATTTAGCATATGCAACAAGCCTTTAAACCCCTAGGTGTCCCTAGTGGACGAGTTGTAGTCTCGTGAGGGTTTACAGCAACGATACCCACAAACATTTTACAAAAGTAAAAAGGTATTAAAACTAATGCACACAAAAGCAAAAAGACAAGCGAAAAGAGAATAAAAATGTTAGTGACTAATCAGGTGAAATTTCTAATCCAAGTTACTAGATGTTTTGTTTCATTCTAAATTACTGAATAAGTAAATCTCCGATTTTTTTTTTTTTTTTTTTTTTTACCATTCTTCATATACACAGTCAACAAAATATTAAACAACTCATTTTTGCCCACAACAGTTATAAGTGCAGTTGATAAGAGAGTAATATTTTTGTCCTAAAGTTCTATCAGATTTCACACCTTTTTGTAGCAATGGAATAATTTTTCTGATTTTTCTGATTTTTTCTTTGATTTTTTCTCTATTTTTTATTTATATACAATATCTTCCATCTATGTAGCGAGCTTTAGGTCGGTGACTCCCAAACCAGTTGGCTTTAGGGCATCAGGTGTTAAGACACCCCTAAGGACTTAATTACTCAGACTTCAGATATATATATATATATATATATAATATATAAATTTTTCATCATTTTTGATCCATGTAACGAGTTTTGGGCCAATGACTCCCCCAACCAGTTGGTTTTAGGGCACTAGGTATTAAAATACCCTTACAGACTTAATAACTCGGATCTCAGATTTTTTTTTTTATTTTATTTTTATTCCATCACTAATTATAGATGCTTCTTCCAATTAAACTAGAGCACGGAATATTACAAACTTTTCAATTACAGCTCATGTCCGTATGTTACTATGTATGTTGATAATATCTGCCAACTAAGTATATGAAGATCCATTTTAGTCAGTTTTATGGAGAATTTACAAATTTAAATAATTCAAAAGTGAATAAACAAAAATTAACTTGTTTTGAATTAGGTTTGAAATACGTCTCAGGAGTGGAAATTCCTTACACAGCTATTTCTTACCAATTTCATCTTTTTAGTCAACATAACAAAACATTTCTACTAGTCATAAAATATAATTTACATTTTTTTTAGAAGTTTAATCAAAGGCTCAGTTTATGGTGTGTGATTAACTGTCGAATGGACTTCCCGTTGTAGATTCCCCAGAGGGAAGGTGGAGCGAGGCTCACTTAAGTACCCTAGCCCCTTAGGCTCTTATCGCTTGTTGTCAGGAATAAACAACGAGTCCTCCAAACTAGTCTGTCAAAACACGCTACAAGTGAATGATTATCTAGGTGCCTCCACAGCTTTTCCTTATAAAAGGTAGTGAGTGAAGGAAGACACCAAACCATCACCTAGCTTTAAATCTGCCCTTTGTTTTTATTAATTTTTTAATTTTTTTGTATTTTTCGAAAAATTTTGGACTAAAAATAAAAACACAATACAAACAAGTACTATTAACTATACCTCACCCCCAAACCTAAATGAGACATTGTCCCCAATGTCTTAAATAGTAGAAGAAGAGTTTAGAAAATCGTACCTGGTTAGCTGAATTTCTACAGGAAATTTAAAGGTTAAGATCCAGATTTATTCGACGCTTCTTACCACGATCATCCTCGGACCATTTTATCTTTGAAATGATTGGGTCAACTTGTGGTTCAAAGGCTACGAGTTGATCAATTAGATCTGGTGCAGTTCTGGCAGTAAAGAGGAGTTCTTTCATAGGTTTCGACACGAACCCATTTCTCCGAGCATCATCAAGAAACACACAAAGAAAATCGTAAAACCATCAACGTTGAGCAGTCCATTGGTTTCTGGTGTATGTTCAGGTTCGCCCAAGATAGTACAATAAAAATTTCCTCCAATGTACCCAAGCCACCTGGCAAAGCAATAAAAGCATCAGAACGGTCAATCATTTCTACCAGTCGTTCAGACATACCTGGCACAATTAGTTCCTCTCCGTTTGATGATCCAATAAGATTCGCCTCTGCCAAGGGTTTTGGAACAATTCCCAAAACATGACTGCCTCCTTCCTGTACAGCCTTTGAAACAGTCCCCATTAGTCCAAGATTACCTCCGCCATATATTAAATGTATATTCCTTGCTGCTAAGACTCGACCCAATTCCTGTGCTGCTTCTATGTATTGTGGTTTAGTACCAACAGTACTACCGCAAAACACACAGATGTTCTCAACTCGTCTTCTTGAAGTGGCTTCCATTTTTTATGTATTTCTTTTTCAACTATGGATGCCTTCAAAAGTGCAATGACGGGCTGAATTTATAGTACCTGAAAAGGGGTGAGTAATAATAGCACTAGTATCTTCCAGAGGAAGCTTGTAGCTAAACAACAAAAGAAATCGTGAAAGGTCAAAAAGTCTGGATCCTGTCTACGAAAATAAAGATAATTACAACAGAAAAGCGAATCAAAGCAATAATTAAGGCAACGGAATTGTGTATGCAATACGCCACTTGTTTAGTATAAAAATCCATTAGGATTGTCTTAAGATTTCATTCCTTATTCAGCCATCGTTAATGAATTATTTCTCATCTTTAATTGCCAAACACAATTCTTCTGTCTTAAAATTCTCCGTTTGTGCCTTTCCCTACAAAAATAACACACAAAATTAAAAAGTTCACACAAAATACATAAAATATGAAAATAGAAATTACAACAAATTGCATGGGTTGCCTCCCTGCCAGCGCTAAATTTTTCGTCTTCAGCCAGACGTGACTGAAATCTATCTGTTAAGGAGGTTTCAGTGTAGTTTTGGATGTCCTATCGAAGACAATCCCGTGAGCGTTGCTTTTGAAGGGTCTCTTCCAACGGTAAAGTGGCAAAAAGAATTTTGTCTCATTCAGTGCTCGTGCCACCTTTTTTATCTTTGTCGCTTCAATGGTTCCTGCAAAGAAAGAAAGAAAATCAGGAGGTCTCGTATGGTGCTTGACTTGGAATGGAAATTCCATTCTGTCAAGCTTCTGGGTGATATCTTTGGTTTGTACTCCCCAAAACAGCGATGTTTTTCCTGAATGCTCTGAATTTTTAATAAAGTTAGACATTTGCTCCTCTATTTGCTCAGCTTCTTGCTCCACCCTTTCTTCACATGTATTTGAAATTTCTGCATTCATGATTCACTCTTCATCTGTCATCTGTGAAATACATGTTTCAAAATTGTCAACCTGAGGATGAAAAGAAATGTCAGATTTTAGGTCTTCATCCTCTGATCTGGTTGAAATGATTGGCTCAGGTAGATCTTCATCAAACATTTGTGCAATGGAATCTCCAAGATCTTCATTTTGAGGATACAGAATTCCATCCTCAATTTTTGATGCAGTTGGTACAAACAGCTCAGCTTCATCCTCGTCAGAATCTGAATAATAAAATCAAATCGAGACTTTGCCGGTTCGGGTTCCTGAACTGATACCTCTGGTTGTTGATTCTCCTCAGCCTCCTCCTTTGTTAAGGTGTCATCGTGAATTTCTGGGTTCTCGAAGGCTTCATCAGTGTCATCTGAAACTGGTTCTTGAGGTATGATGTTCTGGTTTTCTGTTAATTGTCTGATCTGATCTGTCATTTTCTGTATGTATTCTGAGTTACTCTGAATTTGTGCATCAAATCGAGCTTTTTGTTCTTTGAACATGTGAATTAATTGATCTTCCTCGGATGGTTCTGGTTCTTGATAAGAATCGAAGGAAGATGGTGGATAAGATGAAAAATGTGATGATTCTTCGTACCTTGGTTGAGTCCAAAAATTCTGCCACTCTGAAAGGTAAATACATTGATCGCTCGGGTGGTTACCATCACAAATTACACATCTTCCCATTTCATTCTGTTGAGCAAATGTGGTATTGCTTGATTCTGGCATCCAGTGATATTCGTTGGGCTGAACAACAGGCCTCAGAAAACTGGACTGTTGCTCCCAGATTTGGGGTGTATCTTCTTGTAAGGCTCGTGATTTCTCAATTCCCAGTAATGTTCCATTTTTAATCACCTGAAAACAAAAGAAATAAAAATTACAAAATAAAAGAAAGAAAATTAGATATAAGTAAATTTGATAGTTTCAAAATTAACAACTCAAGAAAAATAAGTCCCCGGCAACGGCGCCAAAAACTTGACCGGCGTAAACACACACGTATAACGCAAGCGCACGTATCGTTCAAGTAGTATAAAAATATCGATCCCACGAGGACTTAATTCCTACTGTTGTTATTAATTGTTGAACTATTTATTTACAGATATCTAATTATAGGGAGAAGGGAATTGATTGCTTGATTGATTTGATTTGTAGTGGCGTTGCTAAATAAAATAAATAAAAAGATAAAAGAAAATACTAAGGAAAATACAAAAGACACAAAAATCTAGGGTTGTGAATCATTCTAATATCATTTAAAAGATGAAGTAGTTAAACCAAGTTGGGTAAATTATTGAATTATTAATCTGGAACACTAAATTATGTAAAAGCCTCTTCCGAATGATCATTTACAAATACCTAGTATAATCCAATTGAACCATATGTCTATGTCAATTAAATTACCTAGATTCATTAAGATTGAGTTCCAATTATGACTACCCCCGCCCGACAGGTATATTCCTATCCTGTAAGGAAATCTATTGAAGGGTTATCTATCCTTAAGGAAGATCGTGGGTTGTTGAGACTAAGGTCTTAAACTTAAAATCCCTATGTCTAGTTCATTTTAAGTTTACCTAATCAATTTTATTAGTGATCAGTTAATAAAAAGCATTAAGATTATGACTCAACAAATAACTCTTTTAATTACCCCAACTATAATCTAACCCTTTTTTAATACGGTGATATTAGAAATCATCACAACCCCTAGATAACTAATACATAACTAGACTAGTAAAGACATAAAATAAAAGACATAAATTTAAAAGACATAAAAATAAATTAAAATAAAATGCTAAGATAAAAGGAATTACTTCTACTATTTACTATTTTAGATATCTCCCATTAAAAATAATATATAACTTTGAGTTTATAATTAACCAGCCATAAAGGCGGAACCAAAATAACCAGCCATAAAGGCGGAACCAAAATAACCAGCCATAAAGGCGGAATAGTATTTTATTACCACCGACCAATATGGCGGTATCCTTTATTAGTCAGGTTTTAAATAGTAAATATATTATTTTTAAGGGAGATTAATCTAAATAGCAATAGTAAAAGAATTACCTTTTTACCTTAGCGGTGAAAAGTTACCTACACATAGTAAATAGTAAAAAGTAAAACGTAAAAAGTAAAAACTGTAAAAAGTAAGAAAGTGAAATTACTATTACTATTAAAAAGTAATTAAAAATATTTACAAACTTAAACTAAATATTCTAGAGAGAGAAGCTCTCAATTTGGAACTAACAAAAGAGAGAGAAAGGTGTAATGAAAACTGAAATCTTGATCTCTATTTATAGGCTCGGATAAGGCTCGGGCGTCGCGACGCCCAAATTGCACTAGCGTCGCGACGCTGGCTACAGTAAGACACGTGTCACGCGCTGGTTGGTCGGCTCAGAATCTTATCCGGTGACGTGGCACTGTTCATGACGTCATTGCTTACGTCACAATGACGTGTCAACTGTTCATGACGTCATTGCTTGCGTCATGATGATGATGTGGAAGGCGACGTGGTGACACGTGGGGCGGCGGCCGTCGAACGAATGAGATGTTGCCACGTGTCGCGCTGTGATTGGCTGATGGTGATGTGGCATGTTGACTCGGTTGACTTGCTGATGTGGCTGCTGATGTGGACGATGATGTGGCGACACGTAGGATGACACGTGGGGCGGTGGCCGTCCAAGCAATAGGATTTCGACACGTGGCACGGCGCATTTTAGCATCTCCGTTGTGATGGTGACACGTGGCACGGCGCACGTTAGCAAAGTCAACTTTTCTCAGATTCTGATTTGTGGACCCGGCGCATTTTAGCAGATTCGGCGCACGCTGGGCGTCGCGACGCGCAAGGCTTCAGCGTCGCGACGCTGAAATGACGATTTTGCCCTTTTTGTCCAGTTTTGTCCATTTTGCCCCAAAACACCTCCAGAATGTCCTGAAACTTTATTTATCTGCAAAATAACACAAAACACATCAAAACGTTCATAAAACTCAAGAAACTATACAAAATATTAAGTTAAATGAGTGGGAAATAGTGATAGAAATACCACTCATCAGTTAGACATTCTAACCTTCTCATCTTCTGTTTGTGGACACATCTTCTTGGAAAGATGAATCCCATGTCTGAACGGTATGTTGCTGTCTTACAGTTACCAAAGCTATACCGTTCCAAGATCTTATCTACGTACGTTGATTGGGATAACCCAATCAGCCTCTTTGTCTATCTCTATAGAGTTTTATCCCTAAAACATAGGAAGCTTCTCCCAGGTCCTTCATTGAGAAATTCTTACAGAGGTACGCTTTCACGCTTTGCAACATACCTAAATCATTCCCAATGATTAGGATGTCATCAACATATAGGACTAAAAATACGACCATGCTCCCACTGGCCTTCTGATACACACATGATTCTTTCGAATTCTTGAGAAAACCAGACGATCTAATAATCTCATCGAATCGAAGATTCCAACTTCGTGAAGCTTGTTTAAGTCCATAAATGGACTTCTTAAGCTTACATACCATACCCGAGGTTTCGCTGGATGTGAAACCTTCCGGCTATTCCATATAGATTTCTTCATCAAGAAATCCATTTAGAAAAGCCGTTTTGACATCCATTTGCCAAATCTCGTAGTCATGATACACAGCTATAGAAAGCAAAATCCGGATAGACTTAAGCATTGCTACCCCGGCGAAAAAGTTTCATCATCGTAGTCGACGCCAGGTCGCTGCGTGTAACCTTTTGCTACCAGTCGGGCCTTGTAAGTTTCAACCTTACCGTCAGGCCCGCGCTTCCTCTTTTAAACCCATTTACAACCGATAGGAACAATTCCTTCGGGAAGCGGAATCAAGTCCCAAACTTGATTTTCATGCATTGAGTCTATCTCGGATTTCATGGCACTTTGCCATTTCACGGAGTCGATGTCCAACATCGATTCTCTATAGGTGAAAGGATCTGTCTCTTCAACTAAGAGAACATCCAGACTCTTTTCTTGTATCAAATACAAGCGTTCAGGAGGTCTAGATACCCTTTCCGACCTACTGAGTGTGTGTGTTGAAGGTCCTTCATCTACTTGAACTTCAGGTTCCTCTGTTGGTTCGTTGTTTTCAGGTTGGACTTCATCAAGCTCAACATGTCTATGATCACCACCTTCTGACAAAAATTCTACTTCTAGAAATTTTGCGAAGCAAGCTACGAACACATTTCGATGCTCGGTATCATAGAGCAGATATCCCCTCGTGTTCGAGGGATATCCAACAAACCTAAACTTTTGCCCTCGAGGCGAAAGCTTACTTTGCTGAGTTACCCTGACATAGGCAGGACAACCCCAAACCTTAATATAATTAAGATTCGGTCTCCTACCGAACCATATCTGATATGGTGTCGTAGGAACAGCCTTTGAAGGAATCTTATTCAAAAGATGTGCGGCTGTTAAGAGACAGTAACCCCATAAGTAATAGGGCAAATCTGTGAAACTCAACATCGATCGGACCATATCCAATAAAGTCCGATTTCTCCTTTCAGATACACCATTGTGTGTGGTGTACCTGGAGGAGTATATTGAGCGAGAATCCCATTCTCCTTCATATAATCCATGAACTCACCACTCATATATTCGCCGCTCGATCTGATCGAAGGCATTTAATATATTTACCAGTCTGTTTTTCTACTTCATTACGGAACTCTTTGAACTTTTCAAAGGTTTCCGATTTATGTCGCATCAAATAGACATAACCGTACCGTGACAGATCATCGGTAAAGGTAACGAAGTATGAATAACCACTGTGAGCAGTTTGACTTAGTGGACCACATACATCAGAATGTACGAGTTCCAGTAAGTTAACGGCACGGTGTCCAACACCAAAAAATGGGGCCTGGTCATTTTACCCTGAATACAGGATTCACAAGTTGGATAGGATTCAATGGTAAGATCTGATATCAAACCATTCCTAACCAATTGGGTAAGGCGTTTAACGCCAATGTGACCAACTCTCATATGCCAAAGTGTTCAGTATTATTAATTACAGGTAAACTACGTTTATTAACTCCAGTATTTAATATATCTTTTGAAGTTTGCAATGTGTAATGACCATGCTGGTTTGGACAACTAAGGATCTGAATATTATTTTTATCATATAAATACAAAGAACTATTCTTAATATTAATACAATAGCCTTCTGTATCTAATACAAAAAGTGATATAATATTAGCGACACATCCTGGTACAAAATGACAGTCATATAACAAAAGTGTCCCATTCGGCAATGAGATCTCGCATACTCCCACTGCAACTGCATCCAAAAAGTCTCCACTCCCGAACCGCAACTGCATCTCTCCTGGCTTCAGCCTCCTACTTTCCTTCAGCACCTGCAACGAATTGCAAATGTGAATGGACAAGCAGAATCTAAAATCCAGCTGGATGTAACGGCTTCACAAGCCAAAGATAAATCAATAACTGGAAAAATAAAAGTACCTGATGTAGATGCTCTGTCTCTCCTCAGCTGGGCAATGTAATCAGGACAGTTCCTCTTCCAGTGCCCGACCTTGCTGCAGTGGTGGCATTTGTCTTCAGCAGCCCTTTTGGGCTTAGCTATCTTCGTCTGCTGCTGTTGAGGACCGAAGGTCTTCTTCTTCTTCCATTTCTTCTTCTTTCCCTTGGACATTCCTTGGGAAGAAGCAGAGAGAGAAGTAGATCTAGGTGGGCGAGTCGGTACTCTCTTCTTCAGATCCTCTTCTGCCGTGAGCAACATCCTATGTAGCTCCTGGTAGTGCAGACAGACTGTCCCGTGCATGTTGAAGTACATCACAAACTGGCGGAATGAAGCTGGCAGAGAAACAAGAATGACACTCCTACCGAGAATGTCATTCAGGATGAGATTATGTTGCCTCAATTGATCGATCAAATCGATCATTTGAAGAACATGTGGGCTAACACTTTGCCCCTCATCCAGACGCGCATGGAACAGTTCCATGGCGACCTTGTGAACAATAACCTGTTCCTGGTTCTCGAACGATTGTCTTAATCGCGTTATCATACTATAGGAATCTGATGTTCCATAGTATTGTTGCTTGAGTTTCGGAGAGAGCGAACTAAGGATGTATGATTTAACCCTTAAATCATCATTCTTCCAAGCTTCAAAAAACTTGGCGTTCCTCCTCCAAAGCATCCTCACCCACTGCAAGGGGTAAAGGACCCTCAATACATAACCCAACTTTTCGGAATCGAGGACAATCCTCAAATCCAATTCCCAGTCTGTAAAGTTCTCAGCGCCTTTCAGTTTGTTCGCATCTAACATACGCGCAAACTGGTTTGTGGATTGACTCGCTATCGCAAATCTATCATATAGATCACGAAAAACGGTTAGCAGAATTAAAGCAGTTTCATATAATATCAAAAGCATAAAATAGATCATGGATTTTTAATCTAATATGCCTCTCCCACTAAATCATGCAATACTGTAATCCCAAAACAGAATACAAATATTTAATAATTAAATTAAATATTAATAGTGAAAAGTGGATCCCGTGAATATATTTCGGCTCACAGCAGAGGCACGGTCTCGCCTACGTATATTCATCAGGTAGACAACTCATTTGTCAATCATTCACTAATGACTCCTACGTATCCGGTCCTGGCCGTTTCTCGTTGTCGCTGCGAAGGCAGGCCCACAAGGAGACGTACCAAGGTTAAACTCGTCAATAGTAAACTCAAGTTACTTACGTAATCCTGACAGCTAGGGCACGTTCAGAATTCCGCTTTTACTTGAATTTACCTAGTATCTGATATACATCCGGTATAAATAAATCTTTATCGGCTACACCCTCACAGCAGAGGCACGGTCTCGGATGTAGTCACAAAGAAGTATTCATAAACCTTATTGACAAGACGGACCATATAACATGCATCAAATACATAATTACATTAAACCTTATTATTATGGATTTTCCGCTAAGTGTCATACACCCTAAATCTAACCAATTAGATCCTAATAAGCATGCATAAAGTCAAGAAAACATGATTAAACATTGATTCAATGAAGGCTAATCATTTTAGGTGGCCTAGAATCAAACTCGCTCTGATACCATTTTGAAGGGGTTATTTAGGGGGTGAATCCGGTAACGCAGCGGAAGCGGTGAAAATCCGATTTTCAGATTTCAAAACTTTTTCTCTCGGATAAATTAAATAAACATATTTATTTAATATTCCAATAATCAAATTATGAAAAAAAATTCAATAAAACAATTTTAAGTGAATTTACCGAAATACCATTGCTTTGTATTTTTGTCCGTTTTAGTCCGAAATTGATCCAATCAATTTTGAATGATTCTAAATCATTTCTAAGATGAACTTATGATGTTCAAAACATCAAAACACCAAAGCAACCAAAAAACCCAATTTCCCTTCACAAGGCCGAGAGCACCAATTGGTGCCAAAGTTGACCATTTGGTCATTTCATGCTTCAAAACTCATCCTAATGAAATCCAATCAACATGAAACTTTGCATGCATCATATACACAACCCAAATGCTCAACATATATGAAAACCCCCAAATTTGAATTAGTTAAAAACCCTAATTTTTCAATTTCCTCAAATTGGACAAATTAGACCAAATACATTAAATCAATTACTTCAATCATCATTCTTCCATCCAATTCAAGTCTCAACACAATGAAACAACTCAAGATCAAATCTAGGTCATTTAAGAGTGGTCAACAACTCTAGAATAGCAACATGGTTTCATAAACCTTAAAAGAATACATATAACTACAATAGTTACATCATTTCTTCATCATACATGCTTTACAACTTCACCAAACTTTCCATCAACAAAAACACAAAGAACAAGAAAGAAATAACCTAAGGATATCATATATGGAAGCTTAGATCCTAAGGAACAATTTCCTTACTATAGTAAGTTGGAGAAAACTTACTAAAATCAAGCTTTCCTTGGTTTTTCTTTTCTTTCTCAAGCTTCCAAGTTTGGCTTCAATGGAGTTTGTTTTGATAAAGTGTATTAGGTTAAATGTTAAATGAAATGCAAATCAATTTATACTTGTTCATTTAGCCTATGGCCGAAATTACCTTAGACAAAAACAAGGAAAATTAATTTCAATAACATTTCAAGTGAATTTGGTTAACTTTATTAATATCTCAAAAACACTTTATTAGATATTTAACTAAAGTCAAAAAGGCAACTAATATCATTTAATCATAATATCCTAATGTAAGATATTTATATTTTAATTAATTTAATCATTTAACAATTAAATAATTAATTAATTAATCAATCAAATACAAATATATTAAATATATGTACAATATTTACATTAAATATTAAAAACATATATTCATTTAGGAAATAAGTCAAATAACTCATTTTGACTATTAATTAATGTGTATTTAAATTAATCAAGTATTAAATGTAAATACACAATAATTAAGGAAATGACTATCTAGTCTCTTTAGCATGTATCTTGCGTTAACCATTAAACGACTTTATAAATAATCAATATTATTTATTTATGTTGCTCTAGTGCTCAACGAGTATGTTTCATTATTGAGACTCTCTAGGTTCAGGTATATCCGTCACAAAATCTATTTTCGTGTCCATAATCTATCCACCCATAGATTATGACGATCACAGATAATCTCGCTGAACCATACAGGTCGAGGTCATCGCAAATGTATAATTCCTCCGTCACAGGTATCCGGATAAATCTCAGAGATATAGATGTAAACGTCAAATCTCTATCGGGATTATCCAGTCGACTATTCTATTAGCAATCTCAAAAAGAATGTTTAGAACTAGCTTCTAAACTTACCACGGGCCCATGGTTTTATCTGATTGCTAATCATATGGACTACCTATGCTCTGGTACACAGAACTGACGGATCCTATCTTGATACACATAGGACACCCTGAGGATCTATCTACACCCAACGAACAGGCGGAGGTCTGATCTAAATAGATCGGTGACGTGACTGCCGTCTAAGTGTAGAAGATGTCTCATGTGCCCACAATGGCATCTCAAGTCTAAGAATCACAAGTGCTACTCAACCCAAGAAGATTCTTATTGACGCTGGTGTACCATCCATTAAGAATCTTCGGTGAGTCGTTCAGTGTTTATATCCGCTATAAACACCCACACGTCTATACTAGTCTCCAAGACTAATGGTTCATTGAGAAACCATTGGAATCATATATTCCAGTATACGACATGTACCGGTCTCAACTGGTTTACTATACTGACCAAGTAGTGTAAACCTTGACCAGGAACTGTCTGAGAATGACAACGTCATGATACGACTCAATGTCCGTTGCGACGCTTTTGCAACTGTACCATGACTAATCATTCTAAGGTCATTACGTCTTTACCATATAAAAGAATAGATTATATTATAGAAACTGCATATATTATTACTGATAATAACGTTTTACAGAAGTATGTAACAAAAATACAACCGGGAATTGGCGCTCTGAGCACCAACCCCTACAAATCAACCAGCTATTCTCTTCGTTACTTGTAAGTTTTCGATATTGTTTGTTAGTTAACATTTTTATTTTATACTTATTTTTACTCAGTTGCTATTCATGTAGGAGTGGTTCGACTTCGATCTGACCAAAGTGAATGTCCAACAATATATTGACTACCACATGGGGAAAAGTTATAAAGATTATAGGACAAAAGTCCTGAAACCAATATTCGACGAACATGGACCTTCAGATGCTCCACAACACAAGCCTGATTTTATAGAGGAGCAAGACTGGACATTCTTATGTGAGCTTTGGTCTACCAAAAAACACGAGGTAAATTTTGAAATAAACGGAAATTTATAATTTTCTTTGTTTTCGGTACTCACATTGTTGGTAAATGCAGGATAAATGTCATAGAAATGCGGAAAATCGAAGTCACTTGCGTTTTAACCACCGTGGAGGTTCGAAGCCATTTATCCAACATCGTGTCGAACATTCTGAGGTAAATATATCATAACATAAAATTTAACAGTTCATTGGTTTTACTAATGTGGAATAATATTGAATTTAGTTTCTGTTTATAACAGAGTAGCACAGGTAAGGTGCAATCATTTCCAGATTTTTTCCGTGTGACGCATTACAATGAGAGAAACAAATGGATAAATGAAGAAACCGAACGCTGCTATGTAAGTTTCAGTTTTTAAAATAAAATAATTAATATTATATATATTAATTTTTTTCTCAAATTCTAATATTAACTTATTTTTTGAAACAGAACGAAATGATGGAACTCCAACATCAAACTCAGGAGACAGGGTCCGACCCGATACCAGATGAGCAGTTGTCGCAATTGGTTTTCAAGAATCAGACAGCTTACAATATTATCCTTGGCACTCATAAGAAGCCGACGTCATCTGCACGCAGTACTGTTAATTCGGAAAATGCCTCTCTTCGAGACGAGTTAGCCACCACCCGAGACGAGCTGAAGCAGACTAAGGACGAGCTACAACAGGTCAAGGTGGACCATGAGAAGAAGATGAAGCATCTCGAATAGCAAATGCTGGTTTTCCGTCAGATGTTGGAGGCCTCAATCAGTCAGGGTGCATCGGGCTCGAGTGTCCCCCATCACAGCGCAATAAATTTTATATTTGGTTTTGTATAAACATTTTAAACAAATAGTTTTAATATAATATGTTTTTTTTCTAAAAAAAAATTGAATATAATAATTATTATAATATTTCGTAATTCTGTTATTAATCAGAATTTTTTTTCAATTAAATTAAATATAAATTAATTATTTTAGACTAAAAAAGAAGTAAATTAATAATTTTTAAAAAAATAAAATTTTTTAACTATTAGCGTCGAAACAGTCGACGCCAAAATAAATCTTTTGGCGTCGAACATTTCGACGCTAATAGTTACAAGAAAATCGCCGCAGTAAGTATACATATATTACTTTTTTAATATACTCTCGCGTCGACATATTTCGACGCTAAAAGTCAAATTGTTAGCGTCGACTTATTTCGTCGCCAAATATAACCTATAGCGTCAGAAAATTTAATTTAGCGTCGAAAAAAATTGGACGCCAAATACAGTCTTTAGCGTCGTAATTATTTATTTCGACGCTAAAAGTTATTCTCGTCGACATTTCGGCGTCCACTTTTTGCTTCTGTTATTTCGACGCTAATAATATTTTGCGTCGAAAATATCGTTTTTGGCGTCGATTTATTTCGACGCTAAAGGGTATAATTTTTGTAGTGGAATTTTAAAGGATGAAAAGTTTGAATTTTATGGTTTGGTTATGTTATAATTCATGTGTGTAAATTTTCATTATAGCTTGGGTGTTGAATTGATTGAATTGGCAAGAGTTAAATTGGGTCACCATAGCTGAGTGAAGCAAGTTGGGGAGAAAGTTTGGTTGTTGCCTTGGTAATGATCTTGTACACATAATGGGTGTGCTTGGTCATGAGCTTATGCATATAGGAGACATGCATGCTCGGCAAGTGAAGCTTGACTTTGTTTCCAGTGACAAGATAAACATGTGAATTAATACCTTAATGTGGTGTGGATGATTGTTGCTGTTGATGAGTGGTATTTCTATCACTATTTCCCACTCATTTAACTTAATATTTTGTATAGTTTCTTGAGTTTTATGAACGTTTTGATATATTTTGTGTTATTTTGCAGATAAATAAAGTTTCAGGACATTCTGGAGCTGTTTTGGGGCAAAATGGACAAAATTGGACAAAAAGGGCAAAATCGTCATTTCAGCGTCGCGCCGCCCAGACCTTCAGCGTCGCGACGCCCAGCGTGCGCCGAATCTGCTAACATGCTCCGGGTCCACAAAACAGTATCTGAGACAAGTTTGACTTTGCTAACATGCGCCGTGACACGTGTCACCATCACAACGGAGATGTTAAAATGCGCCGTGCCACGTGTCGAAATCTCATTGCTTGGACGGCCACCGCCCCACGTGTCATCCTACGTGTCGCCACATCATCGTCCACATCAGCAGCCACGTCAGCAGGTCAACCGAGTCAACATGCCACATCACCATAAGCAAATCACAGCGCGACACGTGTCAACCTCTCATTCGTCTGACGGCCACCGCCCCACGTGTCGCCACGTCGCCTTCCACATCATCAGAGTGACGCAAGCAATGACGTCATGAACAGTTGACACGTCACAGTGACGCAAGCAATGACGTCATGAACAGTGCCACGTCATCGGATAAGATTATGAGCCAGCCAACCAGCGCGTGACACGTGTCCTACTGTACCCAGCGTCGCGACGCTAGTGCAATTTGGGCGTCGCGACGCCCGAGCCTTATCCGAGCCTATAAATAGAGATCAAGATTTCAGTTTTCATTACACCTTTCTCTCTCTTTTTTTAGTTCTAAATTGAGAGCTTCTCTCTCTAGAATATTTTAGTTTAAGTTTTGTAAATATTTTTAATTACTTTTTAATAGTAATAGTAATTTTACTTTCTTACTTTTTACAGTTTTTACTATTTACAGTTTTTACTTTTTACTTTTTTACTATGTGTAGGTAACTTTTCACCGCTAAGGTAAAAAGGTAATTCTTTTACTATTGCTATTTAGATTATTCTCCCTAAAATATAATATATAAACTATTTATAACCGGACTTAATAAGGATACCGCCAGATTGGTCGGTTGGTTATTAAATAATTATTCCGCCTTTATGGCTGGTTTATTTTTGTTCCGCCTTTATGGCTGGTATATTTCTGTTCCGCCTTTATGGCTGGTTTAATAACAAATATTACCGCCTTTATGGCTGGTTGATAAAATTATCACAAGTATATATTATATTTTATGGGAGATTTCTAATTAGTATTTAGTAGAAGTTAATTCCTTTTTCCTTAGCATTTTATTTATTTTTCTGCATTTACTTTTTAGTAATTTTTATCTTTGTTTTACTAGTTCTAGTTATGTGTTAGTTATTCTAGGTTGTGATGATTTCTAATATCACCGTATTAAAAAAGGGTTAGATTATAGTTGGGGTAATTAAAAGAGTTATTTGTTGAGTCATAATCTTAATGCTTTTTATTAACTGATCACTAATAAAATTGATTAGGTAAACTTAAAATGAACTAGACATAGGAATTTTAAGTTTAAGACCTTAGTCTCAACAACCCACGATCTTCCTTAAGGATAGATAACCCTTTCAATAGATTTCCTTACAGGATAGGAATATATCTGTCGGGCGGTGGGGGGGTAGTCATAATTGGAACTCAATCTTAATGAATCTAGGTAATTTAATTGACATAGACATATGGTTCAATTGGATTATACTAGGTATTTGTAAATGATCATTCGGAAGAGGCTTTTACATAATTTAGTGTTCCAGATTAATAATTCAATAATTTACCCAACCATGGTTTAACTACTTCATCTTTTAAATGATATTAGAATAATTCACAACCCTAGATCTTTGAGTCTTTTATTTTCCTTAGTATTTTCTTTTTGTCTTTTTATTATTTATTTATTTAGCAACGCCACAATCAACCAATCAATCAAACAATCTCTCTCATCTCCATTTAATTAGATATTTGTAATTAAATAGATTCAACAATTAATAACAATAGTAGGAATTAAGTCCTCGTGGGATCGATATTTTTATACTACTTGAACGATACGTGCGCTTGCGTTATACGTGTGTGTTTACGCCGGTCAGCTGTGAACCTTTTTGGTTATGTTCGTGTTGTTTATATTGTGAAGATTATGTATTGAGATTTCTTGTGAGTGGATACCAAATCTTTGTTTTGAAAATAACTTTATGTTTTATATATGTTCTAAATATATTTTTATATTTATGTTTTACAAATATATTTACATTTACAATTTATGTTTATGTTTTACATTTCTATTTTACGCATGCTAATAAGTGTGATTTATACTCACTTATCCATATATCTATAGCTTATTATTCTATTTGTTTCATGTCATTTTACGTATTTTATAGTTTCTTTTGTGTTTTATTGATATGAAGCATTAAATCATGGAACTTGAATATACAAAGGAAGCAAGCGGGGAAGGCAAAATATGCGAAACAAGTCATCCTGGCAGGGGAACTGGCATCATGACATCATCATCAGCCAGAGAAGCTGGCTTCGCGACGCCACTTCTGGCGTCGCGATGCTCCAGGTAATTTTCAGACTAGGAAATTCGTTTTCTAGATGCAGAAGGACTTCAAAACTTCTATATAAATACATAGTGCATCCAAAACTCTAGAGAGAAGAATTAGACACAATAAGAGAGCTCAAAATACATAATTTAGAGAGATCCAAGGAGAGATTGAAGAGCGACAAAAGGAGATGAAGGCGGTGACGTCTGAAGATGGAAGGATTGGATTCAGATTTTATCTTCTAGTTTCTTTCTTTAAACTCTTATGATGTCCAATATGTTCTTGACTCAGATTCATTGTTCTTTTATTTAGTCATGAACTAATTTTCTTATTCTAGAGAATGATATAGCATATGTTTGAACATATCTGCTGATTGCCAATTAATTATTATGAAGTTTTAATTCAGTTTATTTATATTTTCTTGTGTTTAATACTTCTGGTTTGCTGGCCATAAATTAGATGATTCCATGTTTAGAATCTATCACTCGGAAGAAGGGATTTTGAATAGGATCTAGAAAATATAACCTATGATTTTATACAGTTCGGGAGACCTATAATTCATTTGAAGTCCTTAACAAAAAATCACAGAGAGTAATGAGTTGTTAATTATTAGATTTTTATAGAGATATCAAAATCGGTAATTAATAATATTTTCACTCGGCACTTGGGAGAGGAAGTAGATTAATTTAGGATTCTTGGCTTATAAACTAAGAAAGTGAATAATAATTAATCGGCATAACAAATACAAATGGGATAGTTAGGTGAAATCAGACTCTATAATTCATCTTATCCTAGTCTTTCTTAATTAAAGTGTTTTGACTTTTCGCTTCTTTATTTTTTAATTTTAATTTAGTTTAATTTAAATTGACTTCTAAATAAAGTTAAGTTTTTTAATTATAGTGCTTAATGTGAATTTGATTCAATCCATATGAGTTCGACACTTTTTATTCATCATTTACTAAAACTTGACACCGTATACGTGCGGTATGATAATCTCATAATAGTTTTTGACGCCGTTGCTGGGGATTGTTTAATCTTATTCACATTAATATTATAACAAATAACCTTAACTTTAAATTAGACTTATTTTTATTTTATTTTAATACTTTTTTTATGCTTCAGTGAATGCGAATATCCACAAGTCTCGAATCGCTCATGTTTGATCCTGAAATAGAAAGAACAACAAGGAGACTAAGGAAATAAATGAGCATTGAAAAAGAAGCAATGTCGGTTGACAACAGAGAGAACAACATGGGCCAGGTGGCAGTCTGAGATCACTTTAAGCCGGTAATTGATGATAATTATTCTAGGATTGTGCACAACCGATCAATGCCAATAATTTTGAGTTGAAACATGCACTCATCAACATGGTGCAACATAACTATTTAGGGGTTCAGCTGTAGAGGACCCCAACATTCACTTAAGGATGTTCTTGGAGATGGTGGATACCATTAAGTCTAATGGTGTAACTGCAGAGACCATCAAGTTGTGCTTGTTCCCATTCTCTTTAAGGGACAAAGCGAACTGTTGGTTGCAATCTATACTAATGGGGAGCATCATGACATGGGAGAATATGGCCACACAATTTCTTGAGAAGTTCTTTCCACCCGCTAAATCAGTCCAACTGATAACATAGATTATCACCTTTAAGTAGTTGGAGACCGAGAACATGTACGAAGCGTGGGAACGCTTTAAAGATCTACTTATGAGGTGCCCACAATATGATTATGAAGACTGGATTCAGATTCAATTATTCTATAATCGGTTGAATGGTCCGAACATGACTATGGTTGATACAGCCGCTGGAAGAACTATATTTAAAAAGACTGTTGAGGATGCTTACATTTTTTTTGGAGGAAATGGCCATTAATAATTTCCAATGGCCAAAAGAACGCTCTACCATGACGAAGGTGGCTGGCATACACGAGGTGGATCCCATTGTTGCACTTACAGCTCAAGTTCCATCCCTCACGACTCATATAGCAACATTGACCAATCAAATGGCCCAACCATCTATTAAAGTTGCTACTGCTAATAGAATGATCTTACCAGATGGAGGAGAAAGTTTTGAGCAAGCCCAGTATGTGAACAATCGGAACTTCAACAACTATAAAGGTAATCCTATGACTAACTATTATCATCTGAACTTGTCATATGTGAACGCAGAGAATTCCTTGCAACCTCCTCATGCTTCAACAATCAAATGGTTGTGCTGGAACAATCCTTAGAAGACCTTATGAACACGTTTGCTGCTAAAACTTCAGAAAGGTTTGAGAAAAATGAGTCGCGATTGAACAAGGATGAAACACACATGGGAAGTATATGGCGGTGATGAAATCCTTAATGTAAAATTTGGGCAGCTCGCCTTTTCTATTGCAAATCAACAAAATGGATGTTTCCTAACAATACCGAAGTCAACCCTAAGAAGCAGTATCAGGCTATTATTACCCTAAGAAGTGGGAAAGAGATTAGAGATACCCCTAAGGACTAAGGCAGTCAAGACAAAAAAGTGGCACTTCAGAGGAAATAATAACGAAAGAAGAGAATAGTACATCTGCTTCTTCGTATAAGCCACCCTCATCCCGAAGACACCTTTGCCATACCCTCAGCGCTTTCAAAAGAAGAAATTGGATGCTCAATTTTCCAAATTTATTAACATATTTACAAAAATCCATATCAACATCCCCTTCACAGACGTCTTGGAACAAATGTCTAACTATGTAAGTTTATAAAGGAGATAATATCCAAAAAGATGTAGCTAGATAATTTTGAAACAGTATAACTAATAGAGGAGTGTAGTGCCATCATACAAAATGAGCTCCCTTCAAAGATGAAGGATCCTAACAGTTTTACCAAACCATGTACTATTAGAAATCGAGACTTTGGTAAGTCGCTATACGAATTGGGTGCGAGTATCAATCTCATGCCTTTGTCCATCTACAAATAGTCGGGCTTAGGTGAGATGAAGCCAACCACCGTCACATTGCAGCAAGTAGATAGATCCATCATTTACTCACGAGTAATAATAGATGACGTGTTGGTTAAGGTGGATAAGTTCTACTTCTCTACTGATTTCCTTTTCGCTGATATGGAGGAGGATCATAACGTCCCAATCATCCTTATGAGACCTTTCTTGGCAACAGGCGGAGTGATCATTGATATGCAAAAAAATGAACTGACAATGCGAGTGTAGAACGAATAAGTCCCTTTAGTGTTCTCAAAGCCATGTTGAGTCCTCAAGGTTATGAAGAATGTCGTAGGATAGACATTGTAGAGAATAGAGTTGCAATGGACAATGACCATGTGTTAGGTGCATCTCTATGTATTCATGCCAACACGCAAGGTGAACTAGCAGTCAATAGGCTAACAAACAAAGTGAAGTCATGCAAAGCAAATCCTCAACAGCAAAAAATGAAGCCACTCCCAAGGCACCGCAATAAGAGGAACTCAAGAGTCAATGCTCACATGAATATGATCCCTGGAAAGTTAAAAGAAAGGCTGAGCCAATTTTTCCGCATGTGCAGTTCAGAATTTCAAACTAGCAGAAAATTTACAGATCCTTACCCAATGGTGGAGCTAATAGCTGCACCATTAAAAGACCCTGAGGAACCTTCCATAGTTTCTTTGCCGCAGCCAGCCAAGTAGTATTTTTCATGTCATATTCAACGATGGATAAAAAATAAGAAAGTACATTAGACTACCTGGTCCACGAAATTGAAGCCACCATGACCACTTGGGTGGTTATGTCTGACTGAATATGTTAAACTTAGCGCTAGCGGGGAGTCAACCCACACATTTATTTTTTATTTTTTATTTTCTTTACTTTAGTTTTATTTTATTGTGTGCTGTTTGTGTGTTTATTAGTTTGCATGTGTATTTATGCGGGTACTAGCGCAACCCATACAGTCCACGCAATAAAATTATGACCAACATAAGTCTGATCAACTCCATACACGGTAGTGTTGTTCTTCATTCTTGTTTCTTTGTGTTTATCTTAATTGAGGACAATGCATGTTTTAAGTTTGGGGGTGTGTGAATGTTAGTGTTAGTTCCTACTACTTTTAAAAAAATAAAAATTTTAAAGTCATAAGTAGTAAATTATATGTCTGAATAATGAGTTTTGTTTGATTTAGGATGAAATCTTAGAAACGATAAGTGACCAATTGATTTTTATCTGATGCCTCGAGTAGGTGATTTAGGTTAGACTCGTAAGCATTTATAAGTACGTTTTTAGCCGTAAGAGCCTGAGTAGTTGACAAAGTGACTAGTTGAAGAACGTTTTGAAGATAAATGACTGTTTATTTATATATTTTTCTCTGTTTGTAATCATTTATGATATATGGTATGACTAGGAAAAAAAAAGTTGTGTTGAAAAAAATGAAAAGAGCAGAAAAGAAAAAATACATTGAAAAAAAAGAGATAAACCACATATAACTGATAAGCGTGAAGCTACCAATGGACGAGTGTTAGGACCATCATTAGGAGAAATGCTACCTTAAATGGTAGGTGAGTCACAAGATTATGAAAAAGAGAAGTCATACCATATCGAGCTTAATAGGAAAATACATAGTTCTTTTGAGATATCTTGGTTGGTTAGACCCATCAGATCCAAATTTTTTAGACGAAATCACCGAGTTGGCTTACTTAGGAGTCGAGCTGTGACAGAACCTTTACACACATGCATTATGAGTTCGGCTTAGATGATTTATTCAAGAACTTGGATTTAAGTTGCATTTGGTACTTTGAAGGTTCTTAGATTTCATTGGTAGACATTCTTTGAGGACAATATTATGTGTAACTACTGGGTTTGTTTGATGTGTTTAATTATTTTTGTATGAATGTATGTGCATGTGAATGACATTTTTGGGTGTTGTTGCAAGTTTTCATGAGACTCTAACTCATCCACTAGGGTCGCATAGGGGTTTAAAGGCGCTAAATGTAATCGTGATCCCTACGAAAGTGGCCTACTTAATTTAGTTACTTTTATTTGTTTATTTTTATATAGTTTTCTTTATTTTTTTGCTTGGGACAAGAAAAATCTCAAGTTTGGGGGTGTTTGATAAATGTGATTTATACCACTTATCCATATATCCCTACCTTATTATTTTATTAGTTTCATGTAATTTTACATATTTTATAGTTTCTTTTGTGTTTTATTGATAAAAAGCATTAGAGCATGGATCTTGAGGCTAACGAACGTATTTTGGGAGCTCAAAAATTCAAAGGAAACCAACAGGGAAAATGAAATATGTGAAATAAGTCATCCTGGCAGAAGAACTGGCGAAGGCGGTGATATTCGAAGACGAAAGGATTCGATTCGAGTTTTATCTTCTAGTTTATTTCTTCAAACTCTTATGATGTCAAATATGTTCTTGACTCAGATTTCCTTGTTCTTTTATTTAGTCATGAACTAATTTTCTTATTCTAGATGATTATGTAGCCTATGCTTGAACATATTGTAGGAAACAATTTTCCTTAGCGCATCGAAAGTTGCTAATGTGGGCACCGGCTCCGGTATGGACCTTTAAAATTTCTTTGCCTTCTCCATTTGTTGTTGCCAAAATTCTCCATTTCTTGGAGAATGGATTTTACTCCTTTTATGTAAATGAGTTTCCTTTGATGTCAAACACTTGGATCAACCACCCGATCTTCTGAACTATGACTCGAAACCAATAAGCCGAAATGTGGGCTTCACTCACGAAGATGAACTCTAAACTTTTTAAAGATGTATAAAATCAAACTCTAAATAATTTTGAGAATGAAGTTGTCACAAGATTTATTTTGGCTTTTAGAAATATTAAGTGAAGAATATGAAGTATCTATTTCACTCTTATATTTCTTTCACTTCTCAACACTTGAGAAAAAGAATTTTCTTTCAACTATTGAAATAAAAATTATGGATTTTTATTTCTCTCTACCTCTCTCAAACTTGTGTGAAAGATTGAATTCTCTCCAAATGAACATTTAACCATTGAGTAGAGATGGTAGAGATTATATTCTCTTCCAAAACCGATTATTCTTATCACAAATCTTTCACATGCCATTGAATGGTAATGGCCAACACAAAGGAGTTGAACATAAACACAAGTGTTAGAATCATCTAGGGTTGTTACTTAGTCACGATTCTTAAGACTTTGGCCAAAACCGATCATCTAGGATTGATCGCATATATATATCATAAATAATATTCTGATTAGTTGGGAAGAATCAATGACATATCGACAATATAAGATGTGTGTCTCAGAAACTTGACGGTGTTATCTAAGTTTCATAAACACAACTCGGATAGCCTACGATAGATGGATTGTTAAATATATGTGATGATTTTGACTTGTATAGTTGAGAAAGGTCATTCGTGTTCATCGTAAATTCGAAGATGGTCAAATTGCATACATATGAGCTAGGCTTATATGACAAATGTGTCTGAACTTAGAGAGTCCCACAATAGGAAGTGTACTCGTTGAGAACTTGGGTAGCCGATAATTTTTTATAATAAATAATATTTTATATTATAATTATCAATCAAAGTAATTAAGTGTTATTAGATAACATTAATTATTTAATTGACCTATTGAGATTAATTGGATTAATCTAAAATCACACAAGGACTTTGTTGTAATTTCATAAATATCTCTACCATTGGAGGATATTTTAGTAATTACAAAATATGCAATAATAGGTGTATTTGGCTTGATTTCATTGGATTAAATCAAAATGATAGACAATAAACTAATCAAGTGGTTAATTTTTGTCTAGATTTAATCGGATTAAATCAAAGTGGTAGACAAAGTTGATTAGTTACACCTAATATACATTTTGGATAAATTGGATTAAGCCCACATAAAAGTTGATTAGAACTTTTATCAATTAAAAATTACATAAGCTTGACTATAAAATGTATGCTTGACTATAAAATGCAAGCTTGAGCAAGTTTTTGATTAAGAAAACATAAGGAAAATCATAAGAAAAATTAACCTAAAGAAAGTATTTGTGAGAGAAACTTTGGAAGTTCTCTACATAATAACATAGCTTGAAGTTGAAATTGTGTTAATGAATTGTGTGTGAAAGCTTTGGAAGCATAAACACAATATTCTTGTGATTGGGTCAAATATGTTCATGTTAGACTTGGAAAATAAAATTAAAGTTTGAAACTCTAGATAAAAGCTTGGAGCTATGACTATCATTCTAGAATCACTTGACCACCTTTAAGTGACATAGAATTGTTCATGAGTCAATTAATTGTGGGATTCTAATTTGGTTGTATTTTGATTTAAAGTAATGCATATATGTATTTATAATACATGTATGTTTATTCTAACACAGGCGCTGAAATTTATTTTAACTTGTTTTTGAGATTTCAGACTCTGATTCATCCTCAGTTTTCTCCTTTGGACTTGTAATAGAATATAGTATTCCATTTTATTATTTAAAAATACACACATGTTATATATTCATAGATTATACCCATTTCCGCTACGTGGGTCACCGATCCGACCCTAGGGGTTCCACATTCGTCCCAACGCCTTCCATAATTCATATGGTGTATTATCCAATCTTTTGTGGATTAGCTTATTCAGAATGTAGTTGGTGGAAAGTAGGGCTTCCTCCCACAAGTTCTGGGGTAAACCAGAGCTTGTTAACGTGACATTCATCATTTCCTTCAACATTCGATTTTTACGTTCCACAATCTTGTTTTGTTGAGGTTAATAAGGAGTAGTAGTTTCATGAATAATTCCATAGTTGGAACAATATCCATCGAATGGTAACTTATATTCACCTCCTCTATCACTCCTGATTCTTTTGATTTTCTTGACAAGTTCATTTTTAACTTCGTTCTTATAGTGTATAAAGCTCTCAGCAAATACACATAGCAGAATCTTGTGTTGTCATTGATAAAAATGACAAAATACTTTTCACAGCCTCTTGTTTACATAACATATAGGAAACGACTTTCCTTAGCGCAGCGGAAGTTGCTAATGTGGGCACCGGCTCCGGTATGGACCTTTAAAATTTTCTTTGCCTTCTCCTTTTCGTTGTAGCCGAAATCCTCCAACACTTGAAGAATTGATTTTTCTCCTTTGATGTAGATGAGTTTCCTTTGATGTCCAACACTTGGATCAACCACCTGAACTTTCGAACTATGACTCGAAACCAACAAATTGAAGTGTGGGCTTCACTCACAAAGATCAACTCTAAAATTTTTAGAGAAATATAAAATCAAACTCTAAACAATTTTGAGAATGAAGTTGTCACAAAATTTATTTTGGCTTTTAGAAATATTAAGTGAAGAAGATAAATTATCTATTTCACTCTTGTATTTCTTTCACTTCTCAACACTTGAGAAAAATGATTTTTATTTCTCTCTACTTCTCTCAAACTTGTGTGAAAGCTTGAATTCTCTCAAAATGAACATTTAACCATTGAGTGGAGATGGTAGAGATTATATTCTCTTCCAAAACTAATTATTCTTATCACAAATCCTTCACATTCCATTGAATGGTAATGGCCAACACAAAGGAGTTGAGTGCCATCTAAAGACATGTGAAATGGACAAATAAAAGCAATTAGGTCATACCTAATCTTAGACATAAATTGTTGGAGAGCATGGCAAGCCATTGGGTTTTGTCTCCAATACAATTTAAAAATTATTATCTTAATAATGATGTCATAAGCTTAATTATGATGTAATAATTATCTCATAATTATTACTAACTTGATTATCTTATAATCATGATTTGATTATCTCATAATCAAAGAATTCTAGAAAATATTAAGTTAAATTAATTTAACATAGTTTTCTTTTGTGACAAAAATATTATTAATATCATTAATAATATATAAATATAATGTGAAAATATTATTAAGCAATCTAATTATATTATGTTTGCTACAGTTAATCGAGCTAGTACGGGGACTAAATGGACCTACGATTCCGAGCTCCAATAATTCCAAAATATTAATTAAACTCTTTAATTAAATATTACGAATTATTAACTCCGCGTTATTCCACTAAAAACTCGAAGTTGAACTCCCGTTACCGTAGATGGAAAATATAAGCCGAACAACTTCGGTGTCCATCGATATAGTCATTACATATGGATATAGCTCTTCACGAATATCTCATAAATAGAGCCGGGTCATAAGTCCGTTAAACCCTTCTAAATATTTTGTCTCTTAAGCACCATTGATTCTATAATAAACAATCAATTCATAACAATTATGAATATAAAACTTTCTATTCGAAATAGAAAATTTGAGTGCTCAAATTGTTCAAGTCCCGAATTAATTCTTAAAAGAGACATTCTTCTGCTTCTCGTAAGAAGTAGTGAATTCCATATCTGTGTAAAATGTTCTCAGCTACACACCAAACCATATCCCAAAAATACATAGTTATTGGCCAGAAATGCAACACCGACCTCGCCATAGTAAATCAAAGGACATAGCCTACTATGCAGGAGTTCACAGTACACTCAAGATTAAGATCGAATCCATATATGACCATCTAGTCGATAAAATGAATTTCTTCAGTTAACAGATATTATAAGAAATTCATGTTTATCCGAGTCCAGTCCTATATGATCTCATCATACAAGGTGCCTCCATTTCCATGTCACTACATGAACGATCTCGAATCAATGTCGTCATACAAATATAGGATGGACTGCAGCTATAGATAAACCACAAACAAAGTACCATATTTGTTTGCTCTCTATGGACTATTTAAATTACTAAATTCAGACTTAAATCCTCTCATGCATCAATCATACACTAAGTCTGGAAATACAAGAGTAATCAAGGTAAACAAGACAACTGGACAATATGTGATATAAATCAAACAACTTTGATAAAAGAATAATATATTTATTATTATTATAATCAATTTCGTTTACAATACATGAAACTCCATGATATATATCACAACAAACTCCCTCTTGGACTAGAGCAAATGAGACATGTCATGTAATCCTAAACCCTTTAGGTGACCTTCAAAAACATTAGCCGATAAGGTCTTTGTAAATGGATCAGCCAGGTTGTCTGCGGATGGAATCTGCGTGACAGCTACATCTCCTCTCTGCACTATCTCCCTGATGATGTGATATTTTCTCTCAATATGTTTACCCCTCTTGTGGCTTCTTGGTTCTTTGGAATTCGCCACTGTACCACTATTATCGCAATAAAGTATGAGTGGTTTATCCATATCTGGAACAACTTCCAGATCTACCAAGAACTTACGGAGCCAGACAACTTCTTTAACTGCTTCACAAACTTCTACATATTCAGCCTCCATGGTGGAGTCAGCAATACAAGATTGTTTTATGCTCCTCCATACTATAGCCT
>SKCR01001021.1:0-28440 GCA_019454045.1 Zanthoxylum bungeanum | reverse complement strand
ACATGTGCTTCATACGGGGCAGACACAATTCCAGCCCCAGGCCTAGCACGTGATCATCCGATACTGGACAGAAATACGTAATACTACGTATACTACGCCTGATATAGATCCTATATTGGATATTTCTGGAGAATTGGGTAGGCATGACACTTTGCTAGAAGCCAACCTTGTCTTGTAAATCGGTACAAACGTAGTACTAGGTACTTACGTGTTCGGATAGTCCGCCGACGACCGAATTTACTGCCAACATATCCGGGATCTCATGGGTCGTTTCCCAAAGATTAACCGATGACGTATCACTCACACTTTATTAATCTGGGATTAATAATAAGAGAGAGAAAATTAATCTGGGATTAATTGCGGAGATATTTTATCTGGGATAAAATATCATTAAAAGAGAGATAATGGATTAATTTGGAATTAATCGATAAATTAATATATTCGATATATTAAATGAAATTAGATTTCGACGCGGAATTAAAATTAGATTTTTAATTCGGGCGAACGAGTTAATTTAGAATTAATTCGTTAGCGACGTGAATAGTGATTTCGCTAGGCGTAATCATTTAATTACGACGCAACGAAAAATTGTTAATTTGGAATTAGCGAATCCAAACCCGAGATTATTTGCGAGCGCATTCACATTTCGAATTCGAGTGCGGCACGCAAGTCAAATCAAGCATCAAATCGCTAGTCGCATCTAGCGTCACATCATTCGTCAATTAAGTGATGGATGTATTTCACTTTAAGTGATTGACGCCAGTCACTATTCACTAAGTGATGGATTGATGAAGTGATGTGTGTGGTTGGTGCCATTAAGGCTTGAATTTTTGAAAGCCAAATTCATGGTAAATGAATTTGAAATTCACATTTGGGTATTAGATACACAAATTTGAAGCCAACAACACACAACTCTCTCTTTCTCTCATCTCTCTCTCTCGCCCAACATGGGAAATTTCTTCTCTGTTTTGGCAGTGAACTGCCGAGAACTAAGAGGAAATGGGAAGCAAGTGTGGTGATTTTTGTGGCAAAAATCACAAGAGCTAGCACTTTGAGAAACATGCGAAGGTGATAGGGAAGTCCACCAATGAGCCGAGAATCGTTTGACGAAGCTTGGAGCTTGACGAAGAACCTCCAATGGCCAAAAATAGTGGACTGCTTACTACTACTGCCGAATGCAGTCCATGGACCAGAAAGTTCATTTTTGTTTGTCTCCGCGTTGCTCAACCGATCGATGTGAGTATTCCGCAACTTCGTTGATTTGTATTCGCACTTATTTCATGCTTGTTTAATGATCTTGGGACCTTAGCAAACACCAACAATGGTATCTTGAGCAAGGTTGAGCATGAAAAAATTTAGGGCTTAAAATTTGGATAAATTGTATTTGAGCATGTTTTAATGAAATTGGATGAATTAGTATGCTTAAATATGTTGTAATTGAAGATTGATTGGATCAATTTGTTGAAAAATTGTTTAGAACATTTTTCCCCAAATTTCTTGTGTTGGCCGAATACATGAGTGCCCCAATTCTTGGTATTTTTTGATTTTTTGATTCATTGGATGAGTTGGAATCAATTGGGATGTTGATTTAATGTCGATTGTGGAATTAATTGGATTGAAACCGAATCGGACATAAAATTACCCTCCATTGCCGAGAGTGAAGAAGCATGTTTGGGTTTTATTTTGATCAAAATGTGTTGGACACTAATTGATGTAATTAAGCATGATAATTGTATAAATTAAAGTTTTGGAAATATTGATTTGGGTGATTAATTGTGTTATACACTTTAGGATTAATTAGATTATGAAATTAGACTTTTATGATTTAATTAATTGGGCCTTAAATTGAATTGCGCTTGTTTGTTGTTATTGGGCTAATTGGGCTTGGTTGTACCAAATTAGGTTTAGGCCAAATGGATTGGATCCAATTGGGCCCAAAACCGCATCCATAAAGCCCAAATGCGACTATGGACCTTTAAAGTTTAATTAAGCCTAATGGGCCAAAATTGATTTATGGGCTTATGGGGTAAATCCCGATTGGATTTTGGTTATTCGGTTTGACCCGAGTTGACCAAAAGCCACACCTTAAGAAATTAATTAAAAGCCCATTGGACTTTAATTGAATTGACGTTTGACGTTAATTGGGCTTTGAGACCCGTAACGATTAAATTTGGAATTTAAATTGTAAAGGTTTATTAATAAAGTGTAATGTTTAATTTGGAATTAAATAAGCGAATTAGAATTAAATGCATATTGAATTGGATTTAATTATGTAGTTTAATTTAATTCGAGAATTCTTACTTTGCGTACTTATTCGCAAAACTAGTTTGACTCGCGCAAAATCAAATCGTTGTTTGAACATTGGATGATCACTAATTATCAGATTAATTAATTTGATTAGATTGATTGATAACATGCTTGTGTGAATACATGGTTGCGATGCATGAATAATGTATATCGGATGGATATTAGATGGGTGGGGCAATTTTAGAAATTATTGTAATAAATTTGATTTATTAATTGGACCTGCGTGACCAGCCTTATACCTCCTTATTCTTTGTATTCTCTTCTCACCTATTCCCCTCAATGTAAATAAGGTTTCTTTAGAAGTGTAGTGTAACGGGTAGAAGTGTTACATGTGCTAGCGGGAGAGAGAAAGGAAGAGATTTGATCTAGGATCAATGTGTAAAGTATTCATCCGCATATCATTATTATTTGTTATACGCGCTTTATTATGTTTTTAGAATGCATGTTTAAGGGTGTATGATGATGAGACCTTAACAAAGATAATAAATTGGTTGCCAATTTGCACGCAAAAACCCTCGCAAAATATTAAGCGTATTTCCTTCCATTGAGTGATTCTCACTCAAGATCCGAGACTGGTATTGGCTTGTTGGCCAAAGTCAAGGCCTTTGTCCGTCGATGATGTGTTTGAATCACGAAGGCTTTGTTCCATATTGGTGTCTTGTCCAAGTTGTGGTTTGTTGGCCAAAGTCAAGACCACTTCTTGTCCATCGACATTGATTACGAAGCTTTCCATGGTCAATGGGTCGCGCTTAACTGGGATCACTAAGTTTGTTGTGCCAAAGCCAAGGCTTAGTTGATTCAGAGGAAAAAGGTTAGGTAATACATTGGATGTATTGGCATATATAAGATATATGTTTCGGACTTGGAGTTCCCCTACTGGATCTAGGAATTGGATGGGATCCAATCGATCATAGATATGTACCTAGTTAATTATCATACAATTTGTTGGCCAAAGTCAAGATTGTGTGATATTTAACGGGATCCTAGCCCGCTAGGAAACACGGTTTCCCGAGTACTCGAAAGAGGGTTAGAGGCTCGCCGAAAAATAGTGGGAGGCAAGAATTGAATTTGCAATATTCGTTTAATTACTTGCCATACGCGCTCAATCACAAATCATTCGTCAAATAAATTAAATGTTAGTTGGACTAATATTTAAACGTTGTTTTAATTAATAGTTGGACTATATTCAAACAATTCATTTATAGTTGATTTTATAATTGGATTATAGTAATCAATATAATTGATTTTAATCTATTAAATTATAGTTGATTAAATAGTTGGACTATAGTAATCATTATAATAAATAGTACCTATATCGTTGATTAAATAGTTGGACTATTCGAATAAAGATACAAATTGAAAGATTGACATTTAAAACATAATCCTGGAGAAAATGTATTTAAATGGTTTAAATTTCAAATTGGGGACAAAGTTTCAGGATGGTCCTGGAAAATAATAAGTTACTTTATTGGATAAAATAACATATTATGCCTAAGCCTGAAATTAAGCAAATAGTAGAGCATAATCTTTGAAGATTTATGTGATGATAACTTTAGTGCTTAATCCATTAAGCTTGTCGCAGTAGACTCCTTGATTTCTTTGTCAGAACTAAGGGTTAGATCCTTAAAGTGATAATGAAATTGAAGGATCTTCATAAATCTATACTTAGATTTTAGAAGTACTAAATTGCAATAAATAACTCTTGGAGAGTTAATGACTATTCTCAAGGAGACAAAGTCAAAGTTTGCAATAGGCAAGTAGCGCAAGGCGCACCTTACTTCGATATTCTAGAAACCCGAGGCTTGGCCAAAGGCTACTGGGATGTGAAAAAGGCAATGGCAAAATCATTATAGTCTTCTGGAAGATAAAGGACATATCCCGAAATGTCTGCCTAAATTGTGGCAAACGGGATCGCGGAAGCGTGACTGCCGTTTGGACAAAGCATACATGAAGGAATTGAAGACGAGCAAGGCTCTGACTTCAAATATGTTTGTCATAAATATATTCACTACTAGTATTAAAATTGGATTTTAGATACTTAGTGTTGATATATAATATATATAGATATATATTATATATATATATATATATATATATATATATATATTGATGTTCAGAATCTGCTGTGAGCAGGATACTGACTTCAGTTGAGATTAATCTGCGAATTGGAAACGGACGAAAATCGCTTTTTCAACCGTAGATACCTAATTTAGGAACTACCATTCGGGTGGGTAACTAAATTTGGAAACTGTTATAATGTAACTAGTTTGACTAGATACATTATCTCCATATCAGTGTTTAACCCCGCTGCAGGTGAACCTTATATTCTAGAACACTAAAGTGTTTTATTTTATAAAAATGATATTGAGATAAACACATTTGATGTGAAATAATAGCATTTATATTTTGAATATAAATAAATCTCAAACGTATAACATGACAAACAAATAGCTCATACTGATTTGATCAGATGAAACATATTGTGGCATTGTTGTCGGGGACAAAATTAAACAAGAATCATATACCCACAGTTTCGAAGAGTGGATACTAGGACTGATTTGATTCCAATCAAATAAAGTCTACGAATCTAGTTTATTGGGCAAAGTGCCTAAAACACTATTTACTTGGTAAAAGTGTAAATGCCACTGATCTGTTAGCCCTAGTTCATAGTGAAGCAAGTGGGCCCATGTCTAGCTAGGCTAGATGTGGATATGAATATTTCGTGACCTTTACGGATGTGGCATCGCGTTATGGTTATGTGTTTCTATTGAACCACAAATCGGAAACTTTTACAGTTTCGACACGAAAATAGACAAACAGATCGGCTATAGTATTATACCGTCACGGAAAGACCGTAATGGAAAATACTTAAGCAATAAGTTTCTAATATACTTGAAAGAGTAAAGTATTCTTTCAAAGATGACTCCTCCCGGGACACGTCATTCTGACGGTGTGTCCGAACCGAGTAACCGAATTTTGTTGGACATGATAAGGTTAATCATGAGTCGCTCTGAGCTAACCATTTCCTTCAACGGATAAGCTTTAAACAGTGCAGAACTTATTTTGAATAAGGTTCCATTAAAATCTGTTAGACAAATTTCATATTAGATATGAATGGGAAAGAAACTGGGTTTCTCATTCCTGATGATTTAGGAATGCTAGGCATACGTTTGGATGATACCAAACTAAAACCCAAATTGGATAAGTGCCAATTGTAGGTTATCCTAGGGATACCATAAGTATAGTACTTATACAACTCACAACAGAACAATTAGATTGTTGCTCACCATGCAGTTTTCCTAAGAGGAATACCGATATGTAGTGGAAAGTGGGAGGATAGTAAAACTCGATGAAAATCGGAGTAATACTATTCAAGACACCTATTTCTTAATGGAACACAAAATAGTTCATCAAGGATGAAACTATTGCAATTAATCTTCGAATACATAAGAACCGCGTAAGTCGGAGAGAGTCAGAAAACAACCTGGGGTATGGGTTTCTGATCTCACCTCATAAAGATGTATATCTTATTGAGGTATACCAACTGACTACGTATGAGGAAGTGATACAAGGTATCGACTCCCTATTATGGCAAAGTTCCATGACATCCGAAATGGATTCCATGTATATCAACAAGTTTGGATACTAGTTGTTGTACCGCAAGGCATTGTGCCTATTGGTACTGTATAAGTCTTCAAGGAAGACATACATGGAAGGCAACATACCAACGTACTAAGCTAGGCTTGTAGCGGAAAGGTATCATTATCAACATTGTGTTGATTACGATTCAACCTTTTACCTGTTGCCACGGTAAATCCATTTGGATAATGCTTGCTACTGCTGCATGTTTCATTTATGAAATATGTCAGCTTAACGGGAAAATCACTTTCCTGAAAAGGAAACCTTTTGGAGGATGTTTACAACATCCTGGCGGTTTTGTCGTATCTAAACAAGCAAACAAGGTTTGCAGGTTATTCGATCCATGTTTGGATTGAAGCAAGCATTAGGTTCTTGGAATTATCGTTTTGATGTAATCATAATGGAGTATAATTTAATTCAAAACGAAATTGATTCTTGTGTATATAAGAAGGTTAGTGGGAGCGCACTGACAGTAAATGTCCTATAAAATTAATGATAATATATGTCATTTCTTGGAAATGATATTCCCATAAATAATAATCGGTGAAAGCTTGGCTTTCGATAAAACTCTCTGAGAACTCGTACATTGAAAAATGTACGTAACCTGGTGTCTCATACGCTTTGAGCATATGGATTCACAAACAGGCCAATCCTAGTGATAGTCACTGGATGATATTAAGAATATCCGTTAGTATCTAAGTGAATTAAGGATGCTGTCTTAATCTGTGGAGAAGGAGAACTTAAAGTGACTGGGATCACTACTGCAAGTTTCCTAACCGATAAAATGACTATAAGTCGCAAACGGTACTATACAGTTTGAATAACAGAACAGTTAGCTAGAAATCTTCCAAGCAAGATACTGTTACCGTATAAACTAGGGGTGAGCATCGGTTCCGGTCTACCCGGAACCGGTTGGAACCGGACCGGAAATCTGGATTTGGAACCGGAACCGGTTATAACCGGTCCGGTTCCGGTTCCAGAATAATTGGAACCGGAACCGGACCATAGAACCGGAACCGGAACCGCATTTGAGAACCCGATTTTGATTATTAAGACTGGGTGCAGTGTCTAACTGTTATAACAGGTACACTCAAATATTTTTTTTTCTTGTTTGTTGTGGGTTCCATTTCCGTATCTTCACAATTAAAGCTTGGCTTCTTATAAATACACACATACACAAATAAATAAATAAATAAATATATTAGTCAACATTTACTCATTTAGTATAATGCAGTTGAAAGAAGAAAAAACATGAAACTTTAAAATCAAGAAAAAGAATTACATACACACTTGTGAACATATGCACTCTTATCTGACATCTGAATTCGACTCCTAAACATTTAAGGATACATAGTTGTGGTTATCATATATTTCTCCTGAACTCAGATGTTCTAATATTTGATAGCTCATGCATATTATCATACAAATTTTGTAGGAATATATGAGGCTACTTCCTTGGACCGTAGCATACTTGGTTGTGGTTATCATGTATCTCTTGAACTCAGATGTTCTAAGTTTTGAACTTTTGATAGCTAATGCATATTATCGATTTATCATACATAATTTTGTAGGATTTATGAAGCCACTTCCTTGGACCGTAGCAGGAAAGACACTTTGCCAAAGCAGGATATATCAAATGGTTACTGACAATGTTATATTAATAGGGTAATTTGGAACCGGACCGGAACCGAATTGGAACCGAATAATAGGGTACCCTATTTAATTGGGTAGGTTCTGGTTCCACTTAGTTAGGAACCGATTTTTTCCGGGTAGGTTCCGGTTCCATGCGGAACCGGAACCGAAACCGGTTTTGCTCACCCCTAGTATAAACAACAAATGCGGGTTATTGCTGCAGCTGAGGCGGCAATAGAAGCATTCTGGGTTGATAATAAATCTAATTAGATTAGATATAATTTTGTTAGCAGCTGAGCTAGACATCAGCACAGGCTAAAGAATTAATGGTCTCATCATCGATCCAAATATATACTTCGATATTCATCTAATTCGTTCGGATCATACATCGTGGCGATGTGATGATCGAATAAATCGCATCAGATGATAGTCATGCAAATCCGCTGACGAAAGCACCTTATCAGCAGTTTGAGCCAACCGTACATAGTTCGGGTGTTAGACACTCGAGTGACTGGCTATAGGCCAAGTGGGAGATTGTTGGACAATTATGACCCATAGCGTCACTATTTGTATAGATCATGGTGTTGTTGTACAAATTAACTATGTGACAAAGGAGATTGCTCTCTTATCATTTGTGATTAGATCACCTAGATGTATAAATGATAGGAGGTCCCTATGATTTGTTCCTGGACTGAGAATGATATGAGACAGTATCAGTCCACGAAGGATAAATCATTAAATATCCCTAGTCAGAGTATTATCGAGATTGGACATCAATAAATGCGTAAAAGACTAGTATTACACTTGTGGGCGTTTTGAGGGCACAACGTCATAGTTCTCATATGTTTGGGTATAGGATACTCATGCAAGTGTAATAGGAGGTTGTGTTGTACCGATGGTACGGGAAACAGCTTCGCTCTGGATAGACCCCCTCGGAATTCCATTGGTAGTATGACTATGTGTCAATGGAAGTCCGAAATCAGGGTAGGTATATTTGGTCTTAACCTGAGACTTGCACCGTTAATACTTGCGACAATCAATATACTTTGGTTGCGGTCGTCTAGGGCTTTAACAGGTTCTGTGTACGCCTATGCTGGGTATATTGAGAATCGTAGTGTGTTGGGTGTGATGTCAAGACGGAAGTATCACTCTAGTCATATGGAGATGATGGTCACGTAGGATACGGTACTAGTATTCTTACGAAATTATATCGATATAGAGACTAGTTACCAGACATCCGACATGTGCTTCGTACGGGGCAGACACAATTCCAGCACCAGGCCTAGCACGTGATCATCCAATACTGGACAGAAATACGCAATACTACGTATACTACGCCTGATATAGATCCTATATTGGATATTTCTGGAGAATTGGGTAGGCATGGCGCTTTGCTAGAAGCCAACCTTGTCTTGTAAATCGGTACAAATGTAGTACTAGGTACTTATGTGTTCAGATAGTCCGATGACCGAATTTACTGCCAACATATCCGGGGATCTCATGGGTCGCTTCCTAAAGATTCACCGATGACGTATGACTCGCACTTTTATTAATCTGGGATTAATAAGAAGAGAGAGAAAATTAATCTGGGATTAATTGCGGAGATACTTTATCTGGGATAAAATATCATTAAAAGAGAGATAACGATTAATTTGGAATTAATCGATAAATTAATATATTCGATATATTAAATGAAATTGGATTTCGACGTGGAATTAAAATTAGATTTTAGTTCGGGCGAACGAGTTAATTTAGAATTAATTCGTTAGCGATGTGAATAGTGATTTCGCTAGGCGTAATCATTTAATTACGACGCAACGGAAAATTTGTTAATTTGGAATTAGCGAACCCGAGCCCGAGATTGTTTGCTAGCGCATTCGCATTTTGAATTCGAGTGCGGTACGCAAGTCAAATCAAGCGTCAAATCGATAGTCACATCTAGCGTCACATCATTCGTCAATCAAGTGATGGATGTCTTTCACTTTGAGTGATTGACGCCAGTCACTATTCATTGAGTGATGGATTGATGAAGTGATGTGTGTGGTTGGTGCCATTAAGGCTTGACTTTTTGAAAGCCAAATTCATGGTAAATGAATTTGAAATTCACATTTGGGTATTAGATACACAAATTTGAAGCCAACAACACACAACTCTCTCTTTCTCTCATCTCTCTCTCTCTCGCCCAACATGGCCAATTTCTTCTCTGTTTTGGCTGTGAACTGCCGAGAACCAAGAGGAAATGGGAATCAAGTGTGGTGATTTTTGTGGCAAAAATCACAAGAGCTAGCACTCCGAGAGACATGCGAAGGTGATAGCGAATTCCACCCATGAGCCGGGAATCATTTGACGAAGCTTGGAGCTTGACGAAGAAACTCCAATGGCCGAAAACAGTGGACAGCTCACTGCCACTGCCGAATGCAGTCCATGGAGCAGAAAGTTCATTTTTGTTCGTCTTCGCGTCGCTCAACCGATCGATGTGAGTATTCCGCAACTTCGTTGATTTGTATTCGCGCTTATTTCATGCTTGTTTAATGATCTTGGGACCTTAGCAAACACCAACATAACTCCCCAAGACCACCAGTTTCAGAGACAATAGTGGAATGCTTTGGGGGATGGCGATACGTAACGCCCCAAAGTCATGGATTTGCACTGCTGGCTACAGTTAGGCGTATGGGGGGACGGCGATACGTAATGCCCTCATACGTCTAGTTTTTCAGACAGAGATACAGATTTCAGGCAGAGATTTCAGATTTCAGATACAGTTTTCAAAGAGCTTTTAGAAAAGAAAATTTTCCCGAAACAAAAGTTTTTATAAGAGATTTTAAGAAAGAAGTTCAGAGTGTTAAAAACAGAAACCAGTTTTCTTAAAAAGTTAATTTATGAGTTTTCGGTTTCAGAACCAAAAGTTTTTATAATAGGTTTTCATTTTTAGTCCACTCACTTAGATCGAATAATGATCTAACCCCCACTCCAGTCTTTATGTTTTGCAGGATTCTCGGAGGATGAGCTCAATAGGATGGATACTGAAGCAGTCATTGGGTATGAAGTCCACCAATTTGAGTCGAAGTTTGAGTAAAAGTCTAGTAATAGTCAAGTACGAGTCATAGTCAGATATGAGTCTTGTATAAGTTTTGTTGTGTGTAGTCATTGTAAAATCAAACATTATCAAGTACAATAAATAATGTTGAGTTTGTTTTCAGTATTTTCAAGTTGGGCTACAGTCCCATACAAAGTATAGTCAAATCAAAATAAGTATATTAGTATCAGTTATAGGTAGTTAGTCAGAGGCTAGGGGTTAGTACTGCTATCCCCTGCCGGTAACATCTCCCAGATCGGGGATGTTACAAGATGGTACCAGAGCATGGTCTAGAGAGTCAGTGACTGCAGTGGGCAGAGTGCTGATATACACAGTATGTCCGGATACCCGTATATGAGGCACTACCTCTACAGTATCTGATCCTCGAGTACGTCCTCCAATCTCCATAAACAGGTTAGTAAACCTTCTTACATCATTCAAATAGCATTCCTTGCAAGAACAATTTCACTCTAGATACCAGATAAGAAATCTTCTTGAGATTATACCGATCTAGTACCAGAAAAATAAACAAGCTTTGGAACCAGACAGAAGGATTTTAAGAAGGGTTATCAGGGAAGTGAGAAAAGAAAGTTAAAGAAAGCCTTCAGGAATACATAAGAATATAGGTAGTCAGAGATAAAGAATAGTAAGAAGATGGAATAAGGCAGAGAGATTTTGAGGATATCTACCTAGGAATATGTTAGGGAATATAAAAGCCCGAACAAGTAATAGACCGCCTAGAAGTAAGATCCATTCCCTCCTCAGAACACTCCTTCAATCCGAACCAGTAGTCTTCAAGTACTTCCTATAGATAGTAAAAACCTATGAGTACATATTTAGGAAAATAGGAAGAAAAAGAAAAGTTAGGAAGCGAAGTAAGATACAAAAGGTAGATATCTAAGTAATTGAAAGTAAATAGAGATAGAGAAATAGAAACAAATAAGAAATGCCAAAATCTATAGTAATAAGAATCAGAGACATAGAGTTAAGTAATAAAGGATAATACCAGAACTAGCAGTAAAGATGAGCGTAGTAAGACTAGACCAGAATAAAAGCCGAGTAAATCTAAGAAAAAATTCTTTCCCTCGAAACAAGATACCTTTCTTCCTCAGAAGAATTTCTCCGAGTTGATCCAATATTTTTCTGAACCATCCCGTATAGGTAGCAAGTTCCCCCGAGTATCAATGACCGTTATAAGATAGAGGAAGTAAGAAAGTCAAGGACGATCGTGGAACCTTTTAATGGATATAGAATGGAATAGAGAAATAGAGACTTTAGATTTTCCGAACTCAGACTTGTAGGCAAACAAGATGAGTCGCGACTGAAACAACAATTAGTTTCCCCTAGCCAAGAGATACAATAGATAGGGCTTCGACCTACCCAGATCTTCACTCATTCGAGATACCAGTTAAGGAAGCTATCCTAATAGAGTCATACCCATCCAACATGAGAAGAGACTCTATCAAGACATAAAGTACTAGAATAAATAAGAAGAAGCTCACCGAGACATAAAGAAAATGACCAATTAGATACAAGCAGTTCCTATAAGCATGAGTACAGACGACCGTAAGAAAATCAACGGGAGTCTGTTTCAAGAAATGAAAGGACCTTGAGAGGCAGACCACCTAAAAGGATCAAGGAAATTTTGAGGATATAAAGAAGAATACCCAAGTAGCTCAAAGATTATGGAAAGTCATAGTAAGGTTTGCTAGATCAGTAGAAGTTCACAAATAGATCAAATTTCGTAGAACCCACAGATAAGCCAAGCCAGTAGAGATTCGTAGAAAGGTATAAGAATAGGCATATGAAATTGGAAATATTTAAGAAAATGATAAGAGTATCAGTATGAATGATAGGATAAAATGATCAAATCAAGGTTTATAACAAGAACATTAATTGAGATTTAAGAACCAAATAGAGGAAGGACTCACTGTTAGCTTAGTAAGGAGTATAATAAGGAAATAGGACATGAAAATGGTATGAGAAATGTGAGGAGTAACAAGGAAATTCAGTATATTTGGGCGTAAAAATAACATAATAAAAGAATAATAGAGTAAAGAATCGATGATAATTGTGAGACCCCAGAGCCTAGTAAAGAAAAGAACTAGTAAAAGAGATCAACTGTTAGATTAGATAAATTATGAGAGGGCTCGACAACCAAGTCGATGAATCCAAATAAATATAGATACGAAACATGAGATAAGGAGGTCCAATGTTACAATAAGTTGAAAAAAATACAGAAAACCTTCATAGAAACAAGGAACCTTCAAGAAGGTAGAGATATAAAAGTACAAAAAGATCATGGGAACAATTCGTAGGAACATAGTGAAAAACTTATAAAGAACCTCATGGTGTTAAGAATAAGGACTTTAGGAAAAGAGTAGTGTATGGATCAAAGATTTAATAGAAGATACTCTTAGTAGTCGAAGTAAATAGAGCTTTCAAGAGAGTTAAAGAGTAAAGAGTTGAGGAACTAAGATAAGAAAGAAACCTTTAGCAGAATGAGCCCCTTAGGGAAGATAGCAAAAAGATTATAGTCGTACTCAGAGAAAGAACGTAGTAACTACAGAGAGTTAAGCAAAAAAAATGGTAAAAAGACAGTATAAGGAACTTGTTAGAGAGTATGCTTCTTGAAGGACTTCTATACAATGCAAAGTGATTGATTGATGAATAAGAGCATGAGTAATTTAGAGAAGGTAAGTTAGAAAAGTTTCAAAAGTGGTACTCAGTGTAGAAAAGAGACACTAGACAGATATACACGAGAGTCTTAGGCAAAAAGCATGTGTCACCGAAACACTGTAACAGAAGGACCTCAAGACTAGTTCCTACCCTCCCAACCCTTGATCGATGGCAGTATCAAGATGGACCTGAAGTGTAACCTTGAGATACTCCAAAAGCAAGTATAAGTGTAGTGATAGATGATCGAAACATACGACTATTAAGAACATCAACAAATCAGAATAAAAGAAAGGAAGAGATAGCTTAAGTAAGATATTTAGAGAGAAACTATTAGATAAGGATGACAAAAGTACTAAGAGAAGTGTAGAGAGTGGAACTGTTAAGGTTCAATGACAATAGAAAGAATACTTAATAAGTAAAAGGTAACGGTAAGTAATAACAAGGAAAATTTTTGATTGAGTAATCATATAAGATACCATCCCTAGCTTAAGATGACCAAACCACTACGGGTTTGGGATGGTTTAGCCACGGGTATGGGTGGTTTGGTAGGTTCGTATCATAGTACTGAAACAAAGGGATAGATTAGTGTGAAGCTGTTATTGTCATAGAGATGAATTCTTGAACTACAGAATAATGACAAGAACGTTAGTAACGATTTTTGTAAGCAAGTACGAAAGGATATAAGCTTTAACCAGAATCAAACCGAAAGGTACCACTAAAAATTTGTCCAGGAGTAACACTTTAGGTACAAATGGTGTTAATAAACAATATTAGTAAGTTAGAAAAAAAACCTCAAGTCCCTTAGGGAAGTAGAAATTTTGGAACTTAGAGAGAGAAACTTATAACTGTTGAAGGTCACAAGTGGAGTATGGGAAGTTGATAGCTAAGTAATGAGAAAGAATATTAAGATCAAATTGGACAAGTGGAATAAAGAAAAATCGAGTACAGATATGAAGATATTAGAATCTTCGGTGAGAGTCAAGATACTAGTTACTAAGAATACGATCAAGTTAAGAAGTGTGGAGCAAGTAAAGGTCAGATAAGATATATTGAGTACAACAAAAGGTCAGAAAGAAATGTTCGAGGATACTCAACAGAAGACTTACGAAACGAGAAATTAGAAAATAAGAAAAAGGAAGAAATCAAGTAGCTAATAGATCTTAGAAACAAGAGGATAAGTACAGTAGAATCTCTAGATATTCTCGAAACTAGGGAGACCACGAGTTAGACACCAGAAAGGATTCGAGGACGAATCATATTTAAGGGGGGAGAATTTATAACGACCGGTAGTTTTTACTACTGCCTACAGTGATACCGTTACGTACGAGATGAAGACATGTAAAATAAATTAGGATGAGACTCAAATATGCTCATTGAACGACTTTGGAGATGATCGGTAGATTTATTGAAGTCCCGGGACGAGACTGTACCGTGTTTCCTTTGGACCGCCGATGGTATTTGGGGCGTAACTTTTTCATATGATCTCTGATTTTTATGAATTTTAAATCGCCAGAAATCTAGGAGACCTACAACTTCCACGTTGAATATTTTCCCAAATTCGGACCATAAGCTGGTCAAAAAGGCGAGTTAAAATATGGATGAATAGTAATTTCGGGCTTAAAAGGAGAAGTCTCAACTTTCTACATTTTTCTACACATTTCCATAACTTACAAAATATCTAAGGCACCCCCCACTATATAAAGCAAGTATTATACACAAATCAAAAATTTGTGAAACAAAAAGAACGGCAGTAACGTGAGATGGAGAAGAAGAAAAAAAGAAGAAAGAAAAGAAAGAAAAGAGGAAGAAGAAAGAAAGAAAAGAAGAAGGAAAGAAAGAGAGAAAGAAGGAGGATGAAGCCAAGTGAATCATGGCAACCATTGGAGGCTTGGAGGGTGAAGGAATCAAGCATGGAATAGGATATCCACAAGAACCGCATTCTCCTTCGACCATGGATCCAATGCCAGCCAGATTCGAACACTGTGAGTGGACACTCTTCTTTTAAACTAATTTTATTTTTGTTTTTGTTTCAGACTTATATTATACGCTATAGGGCATTAGAAGATTTCTTTTTCAGTCATCGTTCACATACATATATGTTTTGAGAAAGTAAGTGATTTTCAGGAAACATTATTTACAGTTTTAAGATTTAAAGTATGATTTTCACATTTTTCGGGGCATGAGGTAAAAACTCACCCCAGTATGTAACTTGAGACAGTATGGAATTGACGGACAGAGGACATGTGCACATGTAGAGGACTAGGGGGACGACGATACGTAACGCCCCTAGATCCTAGTTTCAGAGCAATGATGGCGGCATAGGTTCAAGTACCTAGACTCTAGTTCAGAGCTTGGGTGGAAGCATAGATCCGCACCCCCAGTTCTAGTTTGTGGCTTGGGGGACGGTGATACGTAACGCCCCAAGACCACCAGTTTCAGAGTAGTGGCATGTTTTGGGGGACGGTGATACGTAACGCCCCAAAGTCATGGATTTGCACTGCTAGCTACAGTTAGGTGTATGGGGGAACAAAGATACGTAACGCCCTCATATGTCAAGTTTTTCAGACAGAGATATAGATTTCATACAGAGATTTCGGATTTTAGATACAATTTTCAAAGAGCTTTTAGAAAAGAAAATTTTCCCGAAACAGAAGTTTTTATAAGAGATTTTAAGAAAGAAATGCAGATTTTTAAAAACAGAAATCAATTTTCTTAAAAAGTTAATTTATGAGTTTTCGTTTTCAGAACCAAAATTTTTTATAATAGTTTTTCATTTTTAGTCCACTCACTTAGATCGGATAACGATCTAACCCCCACTCCAGTCTTTATGTTTTGCAGGATTCTCGGAGGACGAGCTCGAGAGGATGGATACTGATGCAGTCATTGGGTATGGAGTCCACCAGTTTGAGTCCAAGTTTGAGTAAAAGTCTAGTAATAGTCAAGTACGAGTCATAGTCAGATATGAGTCTTGTACAAGTTTTGTTGTGTGTAGTCATTGTAAAATCAAACATTATCAAGTACAATAATAATGTTGAGTTTTTTTTCAGTATTTTCAAGTTGGGCTACAGTCCCATACAAAGTATAGTTAAATCAAAATAAGTATATTAGTATCAGTTATAGGTAGTTAGTGTTGGGAAATCTTTAAGTCCGAGGATCGAATAATAGAAAACATAAGTGCGAATACATGAGGAAGTTGTGGAATACTTACATCGAGCGGTTGAGCGATGCGTTGAAGAAAAAAAATCTTTTTCTCCTCCAAGAATGGTCTCGGCAGTGGCTTAAATTTGGTCCTCCAAATTCGGCAATGATCCAAGCTCCAAGCTCCAAGCTTTCGTGATGTGATTCCTAGCTCACGGGTTGGTTTCCCTATCACATTCGTAAGACTCAAAATGGTGTGCTAGCACTCTTGATTTTTGCCACAAAAATCATCCTTTGCTTCTCTTTGTTTCACGGCAGTAAGCAAACCAGTGAAGAGAAAAACAGCCCCTCATGGGCGTGAGAGAGAGAGAGAAGAGTTAAGAGAGAGAATAATAAAAAAAGTGTGTTAGTTAATTGATTTCTAAAATCAATTAAACATATACCAAATCATAAAATAATAATATATGTCAATCAAGCTTTTTGAAAAGCTTTCCAACCACTTCCATCAACTATTCACATCACTCAATCAATCAAGTGACAAGTTGTCACATCACTCAAAGTGACTAATGATTTGACGCTTGATGTGACTAGCGATTTGACGCTTGATGTGACTTGCGTGCCGCACTCGAATTCGAAATGCGAATGCGCTCGCAAACAATCCCGGGATCGGGTTCGCTAATTCCAAATTAACAAATTTTTCGTTGCGACGCAATTAAATAATTATGCCTAGCGAAATCACTATTCACATCGCTAACGAATTATTCTAAATTAACTCGTTCATCCGAATTAAAATCCCATTTTAATTCCGCGTCGAAATCCAATTTCGTTTAATATCGAATATATTAATTTTATCGATTAATTCCAAATTAATCGTTCTCTCTCTTTTAATTAATATTTTATCCCAGATAAAATATCTCCATAATTAATCCCAGATTAATCTTCTCTCCCATCTAATTAATCCCATATTAATAAAGTGCGAGTCATACGTCATCGGTGAATCTTCGGGAAGCGACCCATGAGATCCCGGATATGTTGGCAGTAAATACGGTCGTCGGACTATCCGAACACGTAAGTACCTAGTACTACGTTTGTACTGATTTACAATACAAGGTTGGCTTCTAGCAAAGCGCCATGCCTACCCAATTCTCCAGAAATATCCTTACAGGATATGTGATCTATATCAGGCGTAGTATACGTAGATTGGGTATTTCGATCCAGTATCGAATGTCACGTGCAATGCCTGGGACTGGAAATGTGTCTGCCCCGTACGAAATACATATCAGATCTCTGGTAACTAGTCTCTATAATCGGATAAACATGATCTAGTCATTTTATCCCGATAGCTCCAGCATATAAGAGAACGAGTTCCGTATCCTACGTGACCATCATCTCCACTATGACTGGAGTGATACTTCCGTCTTGACATCACACCCAATACACTACGATTCTCAATATACCCAGCAGAGGCGTACACAGAACCTGTTAAAGCCCTGGACGACCTAAAACCAAAGTATATTGATTGTCGCAAGTATTAGCGGTGCAAGTCTCAGGTTAAGACCAAATACACCTACCCTGATTTCGGACTTCCATTGACACATAGTCATACTACCAATGGAATTCCGAGGGGTCTATCCAGAGCGAAGCTGTTTCCCCCGTACCATCGGTAAAACACAACCTCCTACTACACTTGCATGAGTATCCTATACCCAAATATATGAGAACTATGCTGTTATGCCCTCACAACGCGCACAAGTGTAAGACTAGTCTTTGTGCCATTATCGATGTCCAATCTCGATAATACTCTGACTAGGGATATTTAATGATTAATCCTTCGTGGACTGATACTGTCTCAGATCATCTCAATCCAGGAACTAATCATAAGGACCTCCTATCATTTATACATCTTGGTGATCTAATCACAAATGATAAGAGAGCAATTTCCTTTGTCACATAGTTAATTTGTACAACAACACCATAATATGTACAAATAGTGACGCTATGGGTCATAACTGTCCAACAATCTCCCACTTGGCCTATAGCCAGTCACTCGAGTGTCTTACACCCGAACTATGTACGGTTCGCTCAAATTACTGAGAAAAGATTTTCGTCAGCAGATTTGCATGATTATCATCTGATGTGATTTATTCGATCATCACATCGCCACGATGTATGATCCGAACAAATTAGATGAATAGTCGAAGTATGTATCTGGATCGTTGATGAGACCATTAAGTCTCTAGCCTGTGTTGAAGCCTAGCTCAGCTGCTAACAGAACTATAACTAATCTAATTAGATTTATTATCGACCCAAATAGCTTCTATTGCTGCCTCAGCCGCAGCAATAACCCGCTTTTTTTGTTTATTCGGTAACAATATCTTGCTTGGAAGATTTCCAGCTCATTGTTCCATTATTCAAACTATAGTACCATTTTTACGACTTGTAGTCATTTTATCGGTTATGAAACTTGCAACAGTGATCCCAGTCACTTCAAGTTCTCCTTCTCCATAGTTTAAGACAGCATCCTTAGTTCATCTAAGAAACTAAAGGATGTTTTTAACTTCAATCCAGTGACTATCACTTGGATTGGCCTGTTTGTGACTCCATATGCTCAAAGCGTATGAGACACCAGGTCACGTACATTTTTCAATGTACGAGTTCTCGGAGAGTATCAACAACTTTAAATTTATCCCAGTAGATCTTTATTCCTAGAATAAAGGTTGTTTCTCCCAAGAATTCTACGGAGAATTTTCATGAAAGCCAAGCTTTCACCGATTGTATTATGGGAATATCATTTCCAATAAATGATATGTCATCATTACACAGGACATTCACTGTCAGTGCGCTCCCACTACCCCTCTTATATACACAAGAATCATTTTTTTTTGAATTAAATCATATACCATTATGATTACATCAAAACGATAATTCCAAGAACGCAATGCTTGCTTCAATCTATCCATGGATCGCATAACCTGCAAACCTTGTTGCTAGTTTTGGTACGACAAAACCGTTAGGATATTGTAAACATCCTCCAAAAGGTTTCCGTTAAGGAAAAAGGTTTTTGACATTTAGCTGCCATATTTCATAAATGAAACATGCAGCATCAAAAAGCATTATCCAAATGGATTTATACCGTGGCAACAGTTAAAAGATTTCGTTGTAATCAACACTATGTTGATAACGATACTTTTTCGCTACAAGCCTAGCTTAGTACGTTGGTATGTTGCCTTCCACGTATGTCTTCCTTGAAGACTTATATTGTACCAATATGCACAATACCTTGCGTGTACATCAACTAGTATCTAAACACAGTTGGTATACATGGAATCCATTTCGGATATCATGCCACTTTGCCATAATAGGGAGTCGATACCTTGTATCACTTCCTCATACGTAGTCAGTTCGTATTCCTCAATAAGATTGACATCTTTATTAGGTGAGATCAGAAACCCATACCCCAGGTTATTTTCTGACTCTCTCCGACTTACGTGGTTCTTGTGTATTCGAAGATTATGGTATAGTTACATCCTTGATGAACTATTTGTGTTCCATTAAGGAATCGGTGCCTGGAATAGTTTACTCTGATTTTCATCAAGTTTTACTCATCCTCCCACTTACCACTGCATATAGGTATTCCTCTTAGGAAAACCGCATGGCCAGCAACAATACATTGTTCTCTAGTGAGTTGTATAGTACTATACTTTGGTATCCCTAGGATAACCAACAATTTGGCACTTATCCGATTGTGGTTTCTAGTTTGGTATCATCCAAACATATGCCTAGCATACTCAAATCATCAGGAATGAGAAAACCCAGTATCTTTCCTGTTCATATCTAATATGAAATCTGTCACAACAAATTTTTATGGAACCTTATTCTAAATAGTTCTGCACTGTTAATGCATATCCGTTGAAGGAAATGGTAGCTCAGAGCGACTCATGATTAACCTTATCATGTCCAACAAAATTCGGTTTCTCCGTTCGGACACACCGTCAGGATGACGTGTTCCTGGATGAGTCCTCATTGAAAGAATACTATACTCTTTCAAGTACTAGAGAAACTTATTGCTTAAGTATTTTCATCATGGTCTAACTGTGATGGTTTAATACTTTAGCCGATCTGTTTGTCCACTTCGTGTCGAAACTCTAAAAGCTTCCGATTTGTGTTTTGAAGAAACACATTACCATAACGCGATGCCACATCCGTAAAGGTCATGAAATATTCAATCCACCTCTAGCCTAGCTAGATATGGGCCCACCTACGTCACTATGAACAAGGGTTAACAGATCGGTGGCATTTACACTTTTACTAAGTAAAGGTGTTTTAGGCACTTTGCCTAATAAACTAGATTCGTAAACTTTATTTAAATGAAATCAAATTTTTCCTAGTACCCACTCTTCAAATGTGGGATATACTAGTCTTGTTTAATTGTGTCCCATACAACAATGCCACTTTTAAGTTTTATTGATCAAATCAGTTTGAGCTATTTATTTGTCATGTTATATGTTTGAGATTTATTTATATTCAAAAATTAAATACTGTTATTCACATCTAATGTGTTTACCTCAATATCATCTTTATATAATAAAACACTTTAGTGTTCTAGAATATAAAGGTTATACCTGCTGCAACGGGTTAAACCCTGATATAGAGAGATATGTATCTAGTCAAACTAGTTACATTTTAACAGTTTCCTATTTAAGTACACACCCGAAGGGTAGTGTTCCTAAACTTAGGTATTTACAGTGAAAACAGCGACTTTCATCCCATTTCCAATTCGCAGATTAATCTCAACTGAAGTCAATATCCTGCTCATAGCAAATTCTGCACACCAGTAACATATTTATGTACCACTTCCAGTATCTAAAATCCAATTTTAATACTAGCAGTGAATATGTTTATGACAAACATATTTGAAGTCAGAGCCTTGCTCGTCTTCAATTCCTTTATGTATGCTTTGTTCAAACGGCAGTCACGCTTCCACGATCCCGTTTGCCACAATTTAGGCAGACATTTTGGGATATGTCCTTTATCTTCCCAGAAGATTATAATAATTTTTCCTTTGCCCTTTTCGGTACCCTAGAAGCCTATGGCCAAGCCTTGGCCTTCTAGAATGTCGAAATAAGATGCGCCTCGTGCTTCTTGACTTATTACAAACTTTGGCTTTGGCTCATTGAGAATAGCCATTAACTCTCCAAGAGTTTACTATTGCAATATAGTACTTCAAAGATCTAAAATAGATCTACGAAGATCCTTCAATTTCATTATCATACTTTAAGGATCTAATCCTTAGTTCTGATTAAGAAATTAAGGAGTCTATTTGGCAAGCTTAATGGATTAAGCACTAAAGTTATCATTACATGAATCTTCCAAAGATCATGCTCTTACTATTTGCTTAACTCCTGGCTTAGGCCTAATATGTTATTTTATCAAATAAAGTAACTTATTAGTTTTCAGGACCATCCTGAAATTTTATTCCCAATTTGAAAATTAAAGTCGTTTAAATACATTTTCCCCAGGATTATGTTTTAAACACTAATCTTTTATTTTTATCTTGATTCTAATAGTCCAACTATTTAATCAACGATTTAGGTACTATTCATTATAATGATTACTATAGTCCAACTATATAATCAACTATAATTTAATTGGTTAAATTCAATTATATTGATTACTATAATCCAATTATATAATCAACTATAAATGAATAGTTTGAATACAGTCCAACTGTTTATTAAAACAACCATTTAAATATTAGTCCAACTAACATTTAATTTATTTGACGTGATATTTGAAATGAGCGCGTATGGCAAGTTACTAAACGAATATTGCAAATTTAATACTTGCCTCCCACTATTTTTTGGCGAGCCTCTAACCCTCTGTTGAGTACTCGGGAAACCGTGTTTCCTAGTAGGCTAGGATCCCGTTAAATGTCACACAATTTTGACTTTGGCCAACAAATTGTATGATAATTAACTAGGTAGATCTCTAAGATCAATTGGATCCCATCCAATTCCTAGATCCAGTAGGGGGACATCCAAGTCCGAAACATATATCTTATATATTCCAATATATCCAATATATTACCTAACCTTTTTCCTCTGAATCAACTAAGCTTTGGCTTTGGCACAACAAACTTAGTGATCCCAGTTAAGCGTGACCCATTGACCATGGAAAGCTTCGTAATCAATGTCGATGGACAAGAGGTGGTCTTGACTTTGGCCAAAAAACCAAAACTTGGACAAGACACCAATATGAAACAAAGCCTTCGTGATTCAAACACATCCTCAACGGACAACGGTCTTGACTTTGGCCAACAAACCAATGCCAGTCTTGGATCTTGAGTAAGAATCACTCAATGGAAGGAAAAATGCTTAATATTTTGTGAGGATTTTTCGCGTGCAAATTGGAAACCAATTTATTATCTTTGTTAAGGTCTCATCATCATACACCCTTAAACATGCATTCTAAACACATAATAAGGCGCGTAAATAAATATAATAATGATATGCGGATGGATACTTTACACATTGATCCTAGATCAAATCTCTTCCTTTACTCTCTCCCGCTAGCACAAGTATTTACTTCTACCCGTTACACTACACTTCTAAAGAAACCTCATTTACATTGAGGGGAATAGGTGAGAAGAGAAATACATAGAGTAAGAGGTAATAGGCTGGACACGGAGGTCCAATTAATAAATTCTAAATTTATTACAACAATTTTCAAAATTGCCCCACCCATCTAATATCCATCCGATATTCATTATTTATGCATCGCAATCATGTATTCACACAAGCATGTTATCAATCAATCTAATCCAATTAATTAATCTGATAATTAACGACCATCCAATGTTCAAACAACGATTTGATTTTGCGCGAGTCCAACTCGTTTTGCAAATAAGTACTCAAAGTACGAATTCTTGAATTAAATTAAACTACAACATTAAATCCAATTTAATATGTATTTAATACTAATTCACTTATTTAATTCCAAATTAAATATTACACTTTATTAATAAACCTTTACGACTTAAATTCCAAATTTAATCGTTACGGATCTCAAAGCCCGATTAACATCCAATGTTTATTTAATTAAAGTCCAATGGGCTTTTAATTAATTTCTTTAAGGCGTGGACTTTTGGTCAACTTGGGTCAAACCCAATAACCAAAGCCCAATCAAGGAATAACCCCATAAGCCTAGAAATCAATTTAGGCCCATTAGGCCCAATTAAATAATTAAGGTCCATTAGTCGCATTTGGACTTTATGGAAACGGTTTTGGGCCCAATTGGATCCAACCAATTTCCCTAAACCTAATTTGGTACAACCAATCCCAATTAGCCCAATTACAACTTTTAAAGCCCAAATCCAATTAAGCCCATTTAATCAAACACAAAAAATTCCAAATTTCATATTTAATTAAACTAAAGTGTGTGCCATAACTAATCACCCAAATTAATATTTCCAAAACATCAATTAGTATAATTAATCATGCTCATTAACAACAAAACATGTCCAACACATTTTGATCAGAAATCAAACCCAATTCATGCTTATCATGTCTCGGCAATTAGGGGTTAATTATGTCCAATCGAATTCAATCCAATCAAATCTCAAATTAACATTTCCCAATTGATTTCAAGTCATCCAATGAATCAAAAATCAAAAAATCCAAATTAACATTTAGGGTTCATTTAGGGTTCATTTAGTTTCAAAGTTAACATATTATAAGCATGCTCAAACAAAAAATTTGCCTAAAACATGCTCAAACAAAAATACCCAAATTAAAGTTAAGAACCCTAAATTCAATTTCATGCTCAATAACCGCTCTAATACCATTGTTGGTTTTCTGGGTCAAACCAAGATCAATTAAGCAAATGAAATGTGCGAATACAATTAAGTGAAGTAGCGGAAATACTCATTTTGATCGGCTTTTGGATGAGATGAACACAAAAAATTCTTCATGAGTTTCGGCCAAGCCCTCCATGGTTGTCCTCATTGTGTTGTTCTTCAAGCTCCAAGCTTTGAGAATGAATCCATGCTCATGAATGGGTTTCCCTATCACCTTTGTAAGACTCATTGGATGTGCTAGCATTATTGAAAAATTGCAACAATATTTCTATTTCCCCTTGTGTAACTCTTGGCCATGAGAGAAAAATAGAGAAGGAGAGAAAAAGGCACAATGCCGTGAGGAATAGGAGAGAAGAGTTAGGAGTTGTGTTGTTGATTTCAAAAACCAAGTAATGATATACCAAAATTAATAAAATGGTAATTGTCATTCAATCCATCATACTTGTGTGTTTAACACTCAATCACCTACCAACAACTTCCATCAACATAAAGTTGATTAAATGACTAGGTGATGTGACATGTGGACCCCACTTAATTCAAAATCCGAGTGGGCCCGAAAACACTCCCGGGCTCGGGTTCGCTAATTCTGAATTAACGAATTTTCCGTTGCAACATAATGAAATCAAATTTAATTAAATAATTATGCTTAGCAAAATTACTATTCACGTCGCTAGCGAATTAATTCTAAATTAACTCGTTCGCCCGAATTAAAATCTAATTTTAATTCCGCGTCGAAATCTAATTTCGTATAATATATCGAATATATTATTTTATCGATTAATTCCAAATTAATCGTTCTCTCTCTTTAAATAATATTTTATCCCAGATAAAATATCTCCGCAATTAATCCTAGATTAATTTTATCTCTCTTATAATTAATCCCAGATTAATTATGTCCGAGTCATACGTCATCGGTGAATCTTCGGGAAGTGACCCATGAGATCCCCGGATATGTTGGCAGTAAATCCGGTCATCGGACTATCCGAACACGTACGTACCTAGTACTACGTTTTTACCGATTTACAAGACATGGTTGGCTTCTAGTAAAGCACCGTGCCTACCCAATTCTCCAGAAATATTCTTAAAGGAATATGTAATTTATATCAGGCGTAATATACGTAGTATTGCGATCCAATATCGGATGTCACGTGCTAGGCTTGGGGCTGGAATTGTGTCTGCTCCGTATGAAGTACATATCAGATCTCTGGTAACTAGTCTCTATAATCAGATAAACATGACCTAGTCATATTATCCCAATAGCTGTAGCATACAAGAGTACCAGTTTCGTATCTTACGTGACCATCATCTCCATATGACTGAAGTGATACTTCCATCTTGACATCACACCCAATACACTACGATTCTCAATATACCCAGAAGAGGCGTACACAGAACCTGTTAAAGCCCTGGACTACCAAAACCAAAGTATATTGATTGTCGCAAGTATTAGCGATGCAAGTCTCAGGTTAAGACCAAATACACCTACCATGATTCGGACTTCCATAGACACATAGTCATACTTCCAATGGAATTTCGAGGGGTCTATCCAGAGCGAAGCTATTCCCGTACCATCGGTAAACACAACCTTCTATTACACTTGAATTAGTATCCAATACCCAAATATATGAGAACTATGCCGCTATGCTCCCATAACACGCACAAGTGCAATACTAGTCTATTCCGCATCATCGATGTCCAATCTCGATAATAATACGACTAGAGATGTTTTAATTATTAAACCTTAGTGGATTAATACTGTCTCATATCTTATTAATCTGGAACTAATCATATGGACTTTTATCATTTATATATCCCGGTAATCCAATTACAAATGATAAAAGAGTAATTTCCTTTGTCATATTGTTAATTTGTACAACAACACCATGTTCTGTACAAATAGTGATGTTATGGGTCATAATTGTCCAACACTTGGGCAAAGGGATAGCGGCATCATAAATTTTAATTTTCCACTGCGCACTCGCGGCCGCTTCCCAACAGTGTTATCAGCGCGCTGTTTTTGTTTTGATTATTTCTCTCTCATTTGAACTCGAAATGGGGTGTGTAAAAGCCCGTTGGAAAGCTAACACCCTGAAATTACTTTTAGGCACAAGTTTTTGCATGATTTGGTTAAGAACTGAATTGTGAAATTACATTTAAAGTTCACGCATCTGTAAAAAATGTGAATAGTAAATTTATTTGATTAAAATAAAATGCAATATCATAATTAAATATTAATAAAAGTTATTTAATGCCTAAAATAATTCCACCATATTAAAACTCATATGCTTTATGATTCTATGTATGATTAGAATTGGCATGATTATTTTAGGGTGCAAGAATCTAGAGACTTTCTAAGGAAATAGAGAGTGTATTGCTCATCCCTTAGCTAAGTAATTATTCAGTGATGAACTTAAAGAATTATTACCTTTAAGGCTAATAAATATAAATCACTTGTTTATAATAAAAGACATTATAAAAGATACAAGTGGGGTGGGACCAAGGCGTTAATAAAACTTTCCAAACTAAAGTTAATTCAACCAAAGTATTACTAGAGTTAGATATTGGACAAAATGACCCATAGCGTCACTATTTGCACAGATCATTGTGTTGTTGTAGCAAATTAACTATGTGACAAGAAATTGCACTCTCATCATTTGTGATTAGATCACCATAGATATATAATGAAGAGAGGTCCCTATGATTAGTTCCTGGACTGAGAATGATATGAGACAGTATCAGTCCCCGAAGGATTAATCATTAAATATCCCTAGCCGGAGTATTATCGAGACTGGACATCGATAATGCGGAATAGGCTAGTATTGCACTTATGTGCGTTGTGAGGGCACAACGGCATAGTTCTCATATATATAAGTATTGGATACTTATGCAAGTGCGATAGGAGGTCGTGTTTCACCGATGGTACGGGAAACAGCTTCGCTCTGGATAGACCCTTCGGAATCCCATTGGTATTATGACTATGTGTCTATGGGAGGTCGAAATCAAGGTAGGTGTGTATAGTCTTAACCTGAGACTTACATCGCTAATACTTACGATAATCAATAGACTTTGGTCTTGGTGGTACAGGCTTTAACCGGTTCTGCGTACACCACTTCTGGGTTTATCAGAGAGTCGTAGTGTATTGGATGTGATGTCAAGACGGAAGTATCACTCCAGTCATAGTCGAGATGATGTCACGCAGGATACGGTATTAGTGCTCTTAAGTGCTGCGCGGCCATCGGGATATTATGACAAGGTCATGTATATCCGATTATAGAGACTAGTTACCAGACATCCGACATGTGCTTCGTACGGGGCAGACACTTATCCAGCCCCAGGCCTAGCACGTGACTATCCGATACTGGGCCGATATGCACAATACAATTGTATACTACGCTTGATACAGATCTTAATATTCTTAAATGGATATGTCCGGAGAATTGGGTAGACTTGGTGCTTTGCTAGGAGTCGACCTTGTCTCGTAAATCGGTAGAACGTAGTACTTGGTACATACGTGATTCGAATACTCCGACGACCGTATTTACTGCCAACTTATCCAGGGATCTCATGGGTCGCTCCCGATAATCCACCGATGACGCACAACTCGCACTCTTGAATAATCTGGGATTATAATAGAAGAGATAGAAAATTAATCTAGGATTAATTACCGAGATATTTTATCTATGATAAAATATCGTCTAGAGAGAGAGATAATGATTAATTTGGAATTAATCGATAAATTAATATATTCGATATATTAAATGAAATTAGATTTCGACGCAGAATTAAAATTAGATTTTAATTCGGGCGAACGAATTAATTTAGAATTAATTCGTTAGCGACGTGAATAGTGAATTCGCTAGGCGTAATCATCTAATTACGACGCGACAGAAAAATCGTTAATTCGGAATTAGTGAACCCGAGCCCGAGTGTGATTGCGAGCGCATTCGTATTTCGAATTCGAGTGCGGCGACGCAAGTCACATCAAGCGTCAAATCAATCGTCACATCAAGCGTCAAATCAAAAGTCACTTTGAGTGATTGATTGATTGATTGATTGATTGATTGAGTGATTGATGGATTGATGGATGACTTGTATCACATCACTTTAATAAAGT